>JAKTRM010000021.1:0-139683 GCA_030579635.1 Wickerhamiella australiensis | reverse complement strand
CCAAAGCAGTTTAAGCACTGGGTGAGGCTTGTTCTCTACCTGTGGTTTGGCCTTGAACTTACGCAAGTTGCGAAAGTATTCTGCGGTTGTGCCCTGTTCGGGAATCTTTTTTTGGGCTATTGAGGCAGTGCTGGAGATGGGCCTCAAGTATACAGGCATGATCAATGACTCTCTGCTTGGAAACAAGGAGGTTTTAATCAAGCTAGTGTCAAGAAATCCCGAATACTTTATGCGGTATAAGGACTTGGTCGAAGAGAATGGTCAACGACTCGACAGGGACGTGCTCGAGGCATTTTGCTTTGCGAACCCCGAGCAGGAGACGAGAACTAAAGAGCGGTGGGAGTTCCCACGTGAGTTTATTGGAGATGCTGAGCTCGTAAATGCGGCAGCCCAGCGCTTCTTGAGGTTCATTCCCACGCTTGTCCACGCACCAGTGGTGAATCCTGAGAGCTTGCATAAATGGGTCTCCAATCTCAAATTGTATTCCTATAGACTCGATAATATGCCACAGCTTATTGGTGGCGACGAGCTCTACCAAGATAAAGCGCAGTGCGCTAGGATGTTCCGCGTATGGTACAAGCAGCTGGTTCGAGAAGAGGACAGAAAACTCATGTGGGGACACGCAACCAAGAAGTTTAAGTCCGACTGGGATTTTCTCGGTGAGATCATTGCCGAGTATGGGGTTCCGCGTAGCAAAACGGGTGACCTCAACACCGACATCCTATCTTTGCGGGCCTGCCCAGACAATTTCAAAAAGCTGCCCGATAAGCTAACGGAATAAGGGATTTGCTACGTGGATTGTCACTACTAATCCCAACTGTCTGATTTGTATGAGCCCGCAACTGCAAAGGGAACCGCAACTGCAGGAAGCGGTTTGGACGATAAACAAAAAAGACACCGTAGAGGCTCTTCGAGAGTATCTGCAAACAAAGTACAGACCAGAAAAGAAAACAGCAAAGGGGAAGGACACAGCTTGCCCGCTCAAACAGCTAGTGAGACTAGCGGGGATGCGCCCCGAGAACGTGGATAAGGTAGAGGAAGCGGCTGTGCCTGCATCTGAAGGCTCAAAGCCCGCAACAAAGCGTCGCCGTGTCAAGTAACGGCAATCATTGGAGAGAAACCTGGTCAGGGTCTCTGTCAACAGGACTCTAGAGAACTTGAATTGTGAGCTAGTCAGTATTGAGGGTGGAAAATGAGCGAGGATCCTAATGATTGTATACCCTAAAGTTTCAATAATGCATAGCCATTTCCCTTCCCTTCAGAGCGATTCATTTATCCCGTAATCTATACTTTCCTGGGCCACGCTCGAGACAACTTGTGGCCCCGATACTTTACCTCGGGGAGAAAGTACACGCTTATTCTTATTGTTTTGTATATACATGCTAATAGAATTTGAAGACCCTTTCAAATGGTAATGATGGCTGAAGGACAGATTTCGAAGGATCCACACTGCTTGGCTTGATGAGGGCTTATGGGTTTTTATATGGCATTAGAGAGTATCTGCCTACTCTACAAAGTTACAGTAAGCCAATAGAATGCATCATGAATCTTTATCTCAACTGCAACACTCTTTTAGTGAGTTTAGAGGGCTCTCTTCCAAGACGTCTCTGGGCCCGTTTCAAGTGAAAACAATATAAATACAAGTAGTCATAAACATTGTAGAAAGCTAATTTTCGGTACATGCCAGTGAATGAATGAGTTTTCACTTGTTTTCACGCCTGCCCACCATCTCTGGAGGCGAACTAATTATTATTTGAATTTAGACATCTCGAGGTACTTTTATCAGCTTATAACACCTCTTCATGTATATTGTGCATAAATCGGACGCTCGCATTCGCTTTAAAAGATTTTCTCGGCGATTATCATTGAAGTCTTAAAATTTTTAAAAGTGTGAAATGCGTGCATTTAATGATTTCAATAGATAGCAAATACCTTGTGGAGAATATTTCAGGTATTAAAAACCTTTTTTTTTTTTTTCCTGTAGTTTATTATAGAACAGGTCAATTCGACCTGCGCGCACCTAACGCGCGTCTACATAGCTAATTTAAGTTAAACTAGGCGAGTCGCTGCTCGCGATCAAATCTCTCCACTGATAATATGCCGGAGTGGCAACGACAGGGAGCATGAACCATGTGTTCGAGTGTGTTTAGTGACCTGGAGACTCAATTTGTGGGCGGTGTCGCCACACTTCCTGTAGAAAGCTCCACGGCGAACTGGTTAGGTTTTCGCCCCGGACTCAGCCTCACTCCTTGAAGACTTTTGTGCAGATCACTCTTAGGCCGTCTAGAGCCTCTATTTAGCCCTGAAACCCCAAAATTCGCGCAAAACTGACATTGGCGACAATCACTCTCGAGATCTCGACTAAACTGTCGCGTGCGGCCATCTCAGCGTAGGACAACAAGACTTCCCGTCTGATCAGTCATATTTAAGCCCGCTAGAGCCTTATTCAGTATTGCGGTCGGAGACGACGCGAGAACGGAAGGTACTGCACGTTTTCTTTTTTCTTCAACGCCCCGCCTAAATTTTTTTCTCCCAAACACGGGTGGTTGGGAGGTGGTAAAGAGTGGTTTGTCATTTGTAACAATTATTGGGACCATTACGTACTCTTTTAAATCCGGCACAACGGTGCATAATGAGCTGTAGCCAAAGTAGACCTCAGATACGCGGCACGCCCCTGAGTAGGTATTAATGCTTATTGAGAAGCTTGTGAAAGCTAGAGTGGCTATAACATTAGTATAGATTCTTATTAGCCTGATATAAAGCTTCACGCGAACCTATAGGGTATCGCGCACCCACGCCTGTAGCCACACTCGAGGGGCCCACGCAAACCGACAGAGAGCCAGGATGCATGGAAAGAATAAACTAATTTGGAGGGGATTGTGCCAGAAAATACTCGCATCATATTGCCACTGCCTTCAAAATTGTACGTTACGTTTCCAAATTAGTCTGTACAACGTGACCTGGGCATTTCCACTGTACAAATGATTCATGTATTCTATCTCATGACGCTACTGGCTACTCTAACTCAGCTAGCAGCGTCACCATACCGGCAGCTGCTCTCTGCGTAACTACTACTAGTGCGACATAAACCCTCGCTACTACAAATTGCTCCATACCCATGGCATTCTAACCAAACAAACCCATGCTTTTCAAAAACATTATCTTATCGTTTGCGCTCTGTAACGCTCTTTATTTACCCTTTGATCAGCAGTTCAAAGCAGAAGAATTCGTTGAGGTTTCTCAAAAGCATGCTGCACCGCTCCTTTTGAGCTCTACTGCGCGCCCTCACCTGATACGTGGCGAGTATATTGTTGAATTCATGCCAAATACCAAGCTCAAGACTATCGAGACTCACCTTGAGCAGATGGGCGCCAAGCTGATTGAGATTGGCGAGTTCAGGGGCTACGCTGGCAAGTTCTCGGAGCCTGAGGTGAGGTTTATTCGAAACAGTGGGATTGTAAAGTACGTCGAGCACGACTCACGCGTTTCTGTTGAGACCAGCCAAGCGCAATATAGTGCCCCCTGGGGACTTGCGCGCCTATCGCATCGTGAGCACCTTACCATTCGCAACTATGCAGAGTATCTGTACGATGACGAAGGTGGAGAGGGAGTCACCGCATACGTTGTGGATAGTGGAATCAACACAAATCATACTGGGTTTGAGGGACGCGCCTCATGGGGCACTACTACCTCGGATGCCGAAAATAAAGATACCCATGGCCATGGCACGCACGTTGCGGGAACTATCGGCAGCAAAAGCTATGGAGTGGCCAAAAAAGTGGCAATTGTAGCAGTCAAAGTTCTGGATACCAATGGGAGCGGAAGCATTTCCAACGTTATCAAGGGTTTGGAGTGGGTGGTTGCGCAACACAAGGAATCAACCGGCAAGGGGTCCACTGCCAACTTGAGTCTTGGTGGTGGCAAATCAGCAGCGCTAGAGTCGGCACTTAATGCTGCGGTAGGAGCCGGTGTCCATATAGCGGTAGCAGCTGGTAATGCCAACGTGGACGCGTGCAGTGTCTCGCCAGGTGCAGCGTCTGCGCCCATCTCGGTTGGTGCCGTGGACCTTAGTGACTCAAAGGCCTCATTTTCAAACTGGGGAAAGTGTGTAGATATCTGGGGGCCTGGAGTTAATGTGATCAGTACTAGCATCGATGCTAGCAACCACGGGTCCAAATCAATGAGTGGCACCTCGATGGCATCCCCGCACATTTGCGGTCTAATGGCTTATTTCCTTAGTCTTCAGCCAAAGATTGAGAGCCAGTATAGTGGCGCGAGCATCACACCGGAGCAGCTCAAGAAACATCTGCTGGCGTTTGGAACTAAGAACCTCGTCAATGGACTGGACTCGAGTTCCACCAATCTCGTACCATTTAATGGGGCAGGTAAAGCACTTGATGGATTCCATAAAGCGATTGAAATGTTAACTGAGCTTGAGTTTTAGCGATCAGCAAGATAATCTAGCAGTGGAGTAGTATAAGTATTGAGAATGCCATTAGATAGACTTAAGGGTATAGTAGCCTAGTAATTCTCACTTTGTATAATGCTATTGACTGCGCTCTATGAGACTCAAACCCCGTTACAATCTAAGCTCTGCCACGGAGGCTCTGCCACGGAGCAGCACCGGCCTCTACTTGAAAGTCGTTTCAAAGCATCTAAAAATCAATTAAAGTAGTCATTATATACTGAAGTTATTGTACTAAAAACGTGTTCGAGCTAGTGAGGCTGAGGAGAGATAGTAGAGGCATAGAGTGTTGGCTCCCTCCGGTAATCTGGTCTGGCGTGACAATGGATCAAGTCTGTGTAACATTCACTTTTGAAGAACCCATTATGACTAGGTACCGACCCTTTTGGTGTGGCTGCTAGGCTCCTGTCACCCATTACCCACTCTAATACTTGACATCCTCATACTCCTGAGTCAAAAACTCTTCCTCATTCTCAGCAAACCAAACCATAAATTGTTCGCAATTTTCCCTTAAAGCCCCTACTGCGGCCTTGTCCATACTCGTTTGTGCCACTAGCCCTGGTAATGCTACAAAAAGTCGCAAAAGGTGCTCACCGCCATAGACATTACTGGCAACAAAATTCTTCTTTTTGTGGAACTTGAAATACTGGGCCCGCTCCTGACGATACAGGAGCAGGTTCCCGAGGCACCGATCAAAATAGAGCTTGAGTCCCTGGACAACCTCGTCGAGGATCTCCTGTTTCCCCGAATCAGGCGACCGGTGCTGGTTGCTGTACATTTCGAGGATCTTTGCGACGTTTGGCGATTTTGGCAGTGGCACAAACTTTTGGTCTTTTGTAATGAATTCCCAGTCGTCCACGAGGGCCGCTTTGAGGCTCGGGGGCATGGCGATTGAGACCTCTGGGGTGGCCAGGAACTCGGATTCAGGCATAAGGGAGGTGTCTTTTTTGGGCTTCTTGGGCAGTGTTTTCTCTACCTGGCCCGGATTTGGCGCTACCTTGCCCGATTTCTTGGTGAACTGGGCCTTGAGCTCTTCCGCCATCTGCATATTCTCCTCGGTGGCGGGCATGAGTCGCTCCTCAAACACCCACTCGTCCCATGACGGTTTCCAGCCCTTGTAGTGGATATAATAGGCGAGGTCTGCACTCTCGGCGACGTGACGGGGCACATGGCTGGCACTGGTCTGGGCAATACTGTCCTTGCCGTCGCGCGAGTGCTTTTTGGTCATAACTTTTTTGGACTCGGGGTTGAAAAGTTTGAGAACCTTGGCTTCATAGAGCAGAGGACCGTGGTACGCGAGCACACGGCCACCAAGTTCGTATTCCATGGCACTAGGTGAAGGTGAAGGAGAGGGGGTGTAGTGGTAAATGGGTTGGGGACGTTTTGAGCGCGGTGAGGTCAAGTCTGGAAGAGGTCAACTCTTGCAAAGATTGAGGAGCTTGGAAACGTAATGAGCGAGGGAGGTATTTAGAGAGTATCTATGAGTCTGGTGTTTTTGAGCCTGCTCCTATTGCCAGTGGACTTACAATAAGTGGTGTATAGAGCTGGACCACCAACTAGCGGTGTATCGAGCTGGACCACCAACTAGCGGTGTATCGAGCTGGACCACCAACTAGCGGTGTATCGAGCTGGACCACCAACTAGCGGTGTATCGAGCTGGACCACCAACTAGCGGTGTATCGAGCTGGACCACCAACTAGCGGTGTATCGAGCTGGACCACCAACTAGCGGTGTATCGAGCTGGACCACCAACTAGCGGTGTATCGAGCTGGACCACCAACTAGCGATGTATCGAGCTGGACCACCAACTAGCGGTGTATCGAGCTGGACCACCAACTAGCGGTGTATCGAGCTGGACCACCAACTAGCGGTGTATCGAGCTGTACCACCAACTAGCGATGTATCGAGCTGGACCACTATACCAGCGATGTACAGAAACCCACACGCAAACCCTAAAGTTGAAGCCCAGAAGCTAGCTTAAATGACTATACAGAGCTTCTGCTACCATCCAAGTACTCCAAGCCAGCTGAGCCACTACAAAGTGCTCAACTCGACTATTACAGAAACAGTAGTCTCCCAGTACTCATTGTAGAACCTCTAACACTCTCGCGTGCCACGCTAGCTATTTCACCTATCTGCCTCGAATACTGTTTTTGCAGTCTTGTCTGACGTTGCCATTTTATAATTTATAAGATAAACATTAAAAGTGAAGATTGTGAGGGCAAAGTGATGGAGGGTCGCGCAATTGTAGCAGACTAGGGCGATCGATCAGCTCTTTGGTGATTGATTGGTAGTTCAGTGGGGCGGCTAAAGATCTGGGATGAACTGCTTGGTACGTTTGGCTCTCGAGTCACAGGAATTGAGCTTGCACAAGCGTGCTACGAGAGCTCTAATGCGCATTGGTGGTTGCTTTTTAGGTGATTCTTGTCACTTGCTGATGCATTGCTGGCGCTGATGACCGTCGCCACTAGCTTGCTGGTAAACTTGCTGATGACCGTTGCTAGCAGCTGACGACCATTGCCAGCAGCTGACGACCATCGCCAGCAGCTGACGACCATCGCCAGCAGCTACCGCTTGCAACCCTCGCTAGCAGCTGACGTCCATCCAGCAGCTGACGACCATCGCTAACGCTTGCAACCCTCGCTAGCAGCTGACGTCCATCCAGCAGCTGACGACCATCGCTAACGCTTGCAACCCTCGCTAGCAGCTGACGTCCATCCAGCAGCTGACGACCGTCGCTACCGCTTGCACCCTCGCTAACGCTTGCACCCTCGCTAGCAGCTGACAACCATCCAGCAGCTAACGACCCTCGCTACTAGCACCGCTCAATCCTCCATCTACTCATCTTCCATGCCCCCCTCAAGCTCATCAACCGCATACTTGATGGCCTCATCCAGCAGCTCCCTGGGCACCTCGACATGCTTGCCGTTCGTGTCCTTGCCGCACCACGTCACCTCAAGCTCAAACTGCTTGTCTTTGTTATCTTCGTGGGCCAGGTAGATGATCCGGGCCGCCTCCTTGACTGCGGTTTTCCCATCCAGGTTTTCAAAATCCAGTTTCTCGAGCTCTGACTTTGCGCTCTGGCGCCCGCGACCAGTGGCGGCTCCCCGGTACCCCCATGACGCGCCGCTGGGCTCAATCATATAGAGGTGGGCACCCTCGCTATCGTACCCGCCGAAAATGCTGGCAATTCCAAACGGCCGTACACTGTTGTAGAGCGTATAGGCCTGCACGTATTCGGCGACCCGCTTTTGGAGAGTCGGGAGCGGGACCTGCTCCTTGTAGATTTGGCGCCAGCTGGCGGCCTCGTCGCGCGCTCTATTGACGAGGTGGCGGCCGTCCGGGTTGAGACCAGAGTAGGCCACGCCCACGTGTGTGTCAACAGTCTGAATGCGCTTGTTCTTCCCGGGCACAAGCAGCTTGGAGGTGACAATGCGCTCTACCGCCAGCACAATCCCGTCCTTGTACTTGATCCCAAGCGAGGTACCGCCGTTCTCCACTGCTTTACCGGCGTACTCGACTTGAAAAACTCTTCCATCCGGCGAGAATACTGAATTCGAGAGATCGTATCCGGTACCAATCGATGTCATGTAGGTGGAGGGTAGAGGGTTTGTCATCACAGCACTAGACCCCAGTAGTGAGGGCAGTGGGGGGGAGGCAGTGGGGTGGTGGCGGCAGTGGGGGGGAGGCAGTGGGCTGGTAGCGGTTTGGTGAAACGGCAGTTAATGGTCAACAAGGGGACCGTAACTAAACCGATTAGCAGCAGTATGCTCAAATGTATAACCAGAAGTAGTCTAATAATTCAAGCACGTTCATGGTGGGGGAGGCAGTGGACTGGTAGCGGTTTGGTGAAAGTTAATGGCCAACAAGGGGACCGTAACTAAACCGATTAGCAGCAGTATGCTCAAATGTATAACCAGAAGTAGTCTAATAATTCAAGCACGTTCATGGCCTGTGATCTCACTGTTAGAATCAGATTAGGGTTCTTTCCAGGACCTGGTGTATGTAGCTAGTGGAATATGTAATAAAACTATCTGATTCCAATACCGGTTTCCGTAGATCATTGTTGTACTGCTTAGTCTACCTTCCAACACTCACATGTTCTCGACCCTCTTGGACCTCTCCTTCTCTTCTCAATAAGACCCCGCAAGACCCCGACCTAGCGCGCGCTGGCACTAGAGCATTAAACCCTCTCCGCTCTCTTGACCTCTTACCCTCGCGCAAAACACAATGAGTGACCAAAAAGAAAACCTGGCAAGCCTCGAAGCGGGCGACGAGTTTGAAGATTTCCCCGTCGCCGCTTGGTCCAAGGACGAAGTACAGGACGATACCCGGTTGTGGGAAGAAGACTGGGAAGAGGATGATAACGATGCTGATGATTTTGCCAATCAGTTGAAGAGCTCTAGCTAAACACGGCGGACCGACAAGCAGTGAAGGGCACGCTATGCACCGGATTCTGATCGAGGGAAATAAGGCCCTGGGCTTTAGTGGAGCTGTAAGGATAAATAGGGGGTACAAGGAGTATCCGGCACCCAGTTGGAGGTGGAGGTTTTCTACTCCAGCAGTAGCTGCGAATCGTAAACCCGACCTGGAGCCACTTTGCCGCTCCCGTCCCTAAATTACAGAGATCGAAACTGACAGATATCAAACCCAGAGATCGCCAGTGTGCTCTCCGCTAGATAAATTTAAAATATTTAATTGCCCGAACCTGGAATCTCAGAGCTTAAGGGCCCCTGAAGAGTTTACTCAATCGGTGCCTCCTGGCTAGATACATAACCAGGCGCACAGGTGCCCAGGCTGCCTTACACGGCTATCTCTATACATTCTTCTCTAGAAATACTGCTAATTTGCTGCTTCTGGAATGGTATCGAGCGTTGTTTGGCCGCCTGCTGGATACTCCTCGCACGACCCCAATTTCTGGCTCGGTGGACTCGTACTTGTACAACAGCCAGTATGCCTGACGATTACAAAACGATACCACTAGCACGCAGCTTCTCTCCAATCTCATACTATCAGTATGGTTGGGGGCCCTTGAACTGACACTACCGACAATGAGTGGCTCATGGGTAGTTTTGAGACCTCTTGCCTACAATTACATGCCTTGGAGCTTTCCTAGTCGCAATGAAGCTACTCGAGCCAGCCACTACTCCGCTGTCGTCCCTTTCCTCTTGGCCAAAGTATCCGCCCCACTAGCCCCACTTATCCCACCCAGCCCCACATCCTCGGTTACCTACTACACTTGCTTCACACATCCTCTCCAGAATGCACCCGTTTCTTGAAAAATTAGCCGCAACCAACAACTATGTGGTGCTAGACCCATACAATCCACTCTCCGAGGGCCCCAAACTCACTGCTGGTGTCCTCATGTCTACCCCGGACTGCGTGACTCCCCCGATCGTTTTGCAGAGCACAAACGAGCATGTTTCCGAGACCGGCAAGTGCCAGCTGTTTGCTGTTTACCGGCTGGGCCAGATGGCCACCGGCCACGGAGGGATCGTGCATGGCGGGCTGCTGGCCACGCTGCTCGACGAGTCGCTTTGCCGGTGCGGCTTCACGCTTTTGCCCCACCATGTGGGCGTTACTGCAAGCCTCAATCTCTCTTACAAGGCGCCAACACCGGCTGATTCCCTCGTGCTGCTCATGGCCGAGACCGATCGCGTTGAAGGCCGCAAGGTGTGGGTCCAGGGCCACACATATGTGCTTCCCGATGATTTTGTCGGGGAGCTGGATGAGCTGACAGTCACGATGGAGGCTGACCTCCTGGCAATTGAGCCCAAATGGTACGAGAAGTTGCTGGACGGCCCTGCAGTGAGAGCAGAGGCGGCGAGAGCGCAGGGCTAAGGTGCCGAGCGAACAAGCGTAAAGGGGAGCAAATGGACGAGTGTGTGCAGCTAGGTGAGCAAACTAACAAGAGTTGAGGCACGATGGTACTAGTTTGTGGTATCGGGGATCTGTGCTCGATGGGCTTGATGGGAATAGGGTACGATATAGACAAGGGCCTGCTGGTGAGCTTCCACTTTTTGTCCCTATAAACTAGCTGTGTTTGCCTGCTCCTACTGGCATCGACCAAACTAACCCACTCGCTTTACCCTGCTGCTACCTATGCCCGCCTCTGTTCCCTTATCCTTCGCTGACACTATTGAGTAGCAAAATTAAATTATAGAGATAGAATACGTACTTGTGAATGTGAAGATAGTGCAATCTCGGTTTTGCGGGCCCAGGAGGTCCGAGTATAGGGGTGTGCCCAAAGGGGTCAGAAGACATCCCAGCCTCAGGTTGGATAAGAGGGACTCTTGCGGTTAAAGAATAGTTGGTACGATTATTCTATGATAGTCCTGCATGCAAATTTTAGCGCATCCTGGTCTGCCATTTCGCGAGCCACTAAGAGTCACGAGGTGTCACTTGGAGCGTTATTTACATATTAATTGGAGGTTGGGTCTCATGTGGGTCACAGTTTACCTCTGAAACTGGGTTTCTGGTTTGTAGCGTGCCACCAGTGCTCCACAGCGTTCCCCACAGCGTGCCTGTAGCGTGCCCCACCCTATACCACATTTCCCGAACATTCAAGCGACACCGTGGAGAATAAGACACATGCCCATAAAAGCAGGCACTAGTATCTGTAGGAGAGTCATTTTCCAAGATTTCGCCCTTATTTTCGGAAAACGTGTATAGTATAGAGAGCACCGATGCGAGATGCGATGCAAACCTCGGCAGAGGCAGTTGCTAGTGTGAAAATGTGAGAGATAAAGTACATGCAATGCAAGGAATGCGGGTAGGACCTAAAGCTGACCCAACTATATAGAATATGTATAAAGTATACTGCTAAAACCAGATATATATTTAGTCTCCTGCATGCCAGGGTATAAAGCTCTTCCATAGATAGATGTAAATCGTTAACTTAGCTAAACGCTTATCTGGCTACTAATAGCTGGTGAGGACTTGTGCTGTCATGCACGTATCATGTCGGTAGTAGCATCGCTCCCTCCATCACGTCATCCTCCCAACGTCCCAATAAATTACATAAGCGAGCGTCTCGCACTCGCACTGGAAATGAGCATCAAAATACAGCTCGATCACCATCTCCGAGATTGGTATACAGGGGGAGACAAACTCAAAGGTCAAGTGCTTTTGCATCTCAGCCGGGAAACGGCAGTCGAGTCAATCATCGTGTCGGTTTACGGAATTTCATACACAACAGTCGAAAAGAAACTCGACGGGAGTACTATTACCGGAGGTGCTGGCTGCGTTGGGAACGAGCGAGAGTACTGCGTTGTGCTTGACGAACTCGTCCATGTCTTCCCATCGCACGGCCTGGACCAGGGGACCAAATATACCCTGCAGGCAGGGGACCATAGTTTCCCGTTTGAGACAGTTTTGCCGCTATATGCAATGCCACAAGGGAGTATAGGCTCTAAGGCACGCCAGGCAGAAATTCTGCCCCCTAGCTGTTCCGATGAGGGCGACCAGATGGTCCAGTACTTTATCAAGGCCAAGGCCTCTAGAGACTCAAGCTGGGGATCACTCGCTTGCCACCAGTTTTTCACGTTCCTGCCTTCAGATGATGCAGGGCTCTGTAATGAGCAGTGCAGTGTCCAAGCAAAGGGCGTCCTGGAGAAAGCGTGGTGGAATATCGTCGGGAGCGCTGCTAAGTCGTGCAACTCACACAGGTGGGAACTCAAGGGGAAACCAACAGCAACCCCGCAAATACCCTACATACCAGAGCTATGGGTCTCGTTTCTGGCCGAGGAATCGCTCGAGATTGGAAGTATCGAGATCCGACTCGAGGTCAATACCAACGTCAAGGCCCGTCACCTCAAGGATAATTTCACACAATCACTGGTTTTGCTCAAATTGAAACCCAAACTCAAGGTAAGCGCAAGTAAAAGCCCCGTCAAGGTCCCGCTTGACCTCGTCCTCACCGTGCCCGACAAGGTGCCGCCCACTTTTCATACCGCAAATATCCGGAGATCGTACAAACTGAGCTGCTTTATAAAGTACCAGCATCAGATGGCTGTCTCAAACAAACACTCGGTGGACCTTGTGCTCCCGATCCAAATTTTGAGCGGAATCTCCACCCCCAACTGGGAAACGGGCATTGTCGAGGAAATTAGTAGAACGTTTCCCATGAATGGCCATTACTATTCACACCGAGATAGGGGAATCGCCATTGTATAGCATATTTATTAACGACTGATAGCAGGCTACCCGACCTAGCGATACAAGTAGAGAAGGTATAGCGACCACTATAGTCATTCTAGGCTCTGTATATTTGTAGCACGAGAAATGGGTAACTCAACTGGGCGGACGACGAGGTCCTCCGAACGCTTGTCTCGGCGTGTGCTCCGTGAAATCCCCTCAGTACACATCCTCAGCGAAGTTTGGCAGTTTGTTGATCTAATAGCTATCACATACACTCTTATTGCACAAAGCAAGAGTGCTTCAGTATATCTTTGGGTTTCACTACCAAAGGCTCCTCCAGTCCCGATCGGTAAGTGGAGGCAGAATTGTTAGGCTCCCGCTGCTTGGATAGTACTTATAGCCCCATTGACGTCTCTAGGATTGCTTATTTTGGCTTAGCGTTATTAGAATACCGAGGAAAGACCTGCAAAAATTGTCAAGTTTGCACAACTAGCAATATTGATCCCAAGCTCGTTAGGTGCGACAGCGAATGGGCATGAAACTATACCAAAAAAAGCATGATATGACATGCACCTCTGAGAAATAAGATACATCAGTATAGCGCTTTGTATAAATATATTAGCGAGTGTAAAGCAGGCTCACTGCTTCAAAACAGTAGTGCGCATGGGCACGGGAAAGAAGCTCGAGTCGCCTCTGAATTCGTGCACACGTACCAAGTTTCGATTTATGGGGCATAGAGCTTTGATTCTAGTAGCACTCGTTTCAGTATTCAATTAGCTGCAGTAGTGATCACCATACTGTTCTTTTGTGGGGAATTACAGATTGCTCTGCAGATGCATGCATAGTTAAATTGTGCTTCATGACTCTGGGCGATCGGTGTGACTATTTTTGTATTGCTCTAGTGGTAGCAAGAGCCTACGTGGGGGTCCGATACCCTTGCTACAGCAGCTAAATAGTTGGATAAAAGTTTTCACCGAAACCTACTTCTTGAAGAAAATACCGATAAAATAGGATCAGCCCCCTCATAGCGGCTTTGGAACGGGAATTTAGGGCTTTAAAACTCTTAAATCAACGTGGAGCTCTATTTTCTCTTATTTTAGCAGAACATGCAATCTCTTCTCATCTCAACTTTCGATACCACGCGGTAAACAAAGAAAGCGAGAGGTTCATCAACAGACGTTTTTAGAGTAACTCAGAGAATCCAGAAGCCGGTCAAGGGAGTCGTCGTCGCTCTAGGGCTCAGGTGACGTCATTATGCTCTGCATACTACCCCTCCCCCACTATCTGCGAGTTAGGGATTTACGGGCAACCATAATGCCAATTGAGCAACCAGGACTAAGGCATTTAGACTCAAACATTCATTTTTCCTAGAAAGACCCGATTATACGCCCTGTCCATAAACTCAATGACTCGCTGGTGCGTCACTACCTGTGCGTGCTTATGTGCATTTGATCTTGGCGATGATGACACTACGCATTAGCCAGAAAAAGAAAAAAAAGTGAAAAAAAACCCAAAATGCGGCATAGCAGTTTTCGTAATTGTGAAAAAAAACAAAACTAGAGCCTAAATTGACCTATAGTATAGAGTAACTACCCGATCATGGCTCTGTGAAGATCAAGATCAAACCCTGAATCTACGCCCAGGAAAATGATAAACGATGTAACCCACACCTCTCTTGGCTGGGTATCCTCAAGTACAATCACACTCTATTATATTGGTTCTACACTAATTGTTTTTGCACTGCAGGGCTCACATGATGCCAAGATATTCAACAAGTCCCCAGCTCTTGGAAGAGAGTAAATAACAAGTGGGTAGCGGAGCCAGACATGAATTCGACCCTTGAACTACCTGCAACGGAAATTGGACCGCCAAAAGGCTGGCAACCTACATACCCAACCGGCGAGGTTGTGGGTCAGGGCCCATTTATTAGGCGACGTTGCGCATCGAACCTGGGCACCTGACCACATGACTGCATACGGTTATCTAGAAACTACTAAAGAGGGCGTATTCTGCGTGCTTTTGACGGCCTGAATTATTTCCCAGGAAAAAAATCGAAAAAAAAAGAGAGAATCAAATTTTCAATCCCAAAGTCTGCATCATTATTCAGGTGCTATTTTTAAGTGATTTTTTCCTTTCACGATTTAGGAACTGCTGTTACCAAAGCAGCATTGCAGTGCATTACCGGCTGGCGCTAAGCAAGAGAGAGACTGGACACAACCGCAAAGAGAAAGAATGGCTTAGCAGACTTGTAATTTAAAACCTTATTACTTGAGAAAACCTACATTAGCACCAGAGAACACGGTCGTTTGGTGTTTAAAAAAGGGGGTGATGCACTAGCCGCTTGCATATCCTTATGCAATGCATGAGTTAGGCTATTGCACCTTAAACCAAGCCGGTAGTAAGGCTAAAAGAGTGTCTTTGTATTCTTTTGTTGCTGCGGAACTTGAGGTGTCTGTCTACCGCACTTTTGTGTCGGACCCACTAGTCTGAAACATCGTTGTATCGCCCCTCCCCTCTGGTGTGTGGGCGTCTGCTCAGAACCACAGATATCTGAATCTATTCTCAAGCTTATTGAATGTAAGATATTCGCTCTCCAAACTCTATATCGAGGCTGGTTCTCTATTTTTGTCACAGAATATGGATCATCATGATTGTTACGCGAGTAACGAACACTCTCTTGATACTTAGCAACCGTTTTGTGGTGCGAAAGGAAATTTTTGAGAAACCAACCACGAAGGAAATCAGAGAGACGGAATTCATACAGCATACCTTACTGAATATTGTGCCCTAAAACAAGTCTGTGTATGCTCGGGCGACGGAGGAGAAATGTTCGAGCGCAGTCTCCTAGTGGGGCAACTGGGGCAAGAAGGGCGGTGAGGCTGATAAAATCCAAAACTAAGAGCTTGCTGCTGAAATTTTGCGTTTTTTTTCTCTTTGATTTTTGCCTCCATACTATTTTGGCAACACTCAAGATAAATACCGCGCTGCACGAGGCGAAGGAAGAATCGGAGCCCCGCTAGAAAAGGTTCGAGTACCTACACTCTGCAGCCTACATGCATACAAACCTGTTGGGAGCTATCTGTTATTTTCTTGAGGGCGTTAAGTGTGTGGTGATCCCCGTAAGATGTTTGCAAGTGGCTGCTGAGGGTTATGCACTAGCTGCATACATATATGCAAGGCCATGCGGAGCAAAGCAGATGCGTGGTTTATGTATATATATACGTGAACGGTTTGCATTCTTGCCAGAAAGAGTATGATCAGAGGAATCCTTCCCGATGAGCTGGCACCAACCAGGGACACTGACCTCTTGGAAGGGGATGAGCTCTCTAAACCAATGCTCGCTCAGGGGGATCTAGTTTTTCCACCGCAACTACCAATCTTTGGGCACACAAACAGCGGTTTTACTCATACTTCAATAGAAGACTTTTTGATCCACGAGCGGTTGCCGGAGTTTGATAACTTGCACCAATTTGAGCCGCACCAGCCTCAGCTAGCCAAATCGTCTGCACCAGCGCCTGAATCTCTGCATGCTAAGGTGGGCTCAAGCCATCAGTACTTTTGCCTTGAGCTTCCCGAGGATCTTCATATGGACACTGATACGCAATCCGAACAATTTTACACGCCCGGCACCAGCCATTCTTCACCAGGGTCGTTCAGTCTCTGTGCATTTACCAATGAGATTGCGCAACCGAGCCAGTCTCAGTGGACACAGGCTTTGGCTCCAGCCAGCGGCGAGGCCACACCCGAGGCCACACCCGAGCAGGAACCGGAAGCACCAGTGGAGAAGCCTAGCAAGATTTACTTGCCACTAGAGGAAACGCAAAAGCGGGAGGAGAGGCTTAAAGAAGCATTTCAAGCAACAACGCTGCACGACTTTCAAAAAAGGTATATTTCTGATGCCCAGTTCCGTAAGAGCCACCACATGATGCATAAAAACAACAAAAAGTGTACCACTTGTCGGTACACATTTAGCACAACCGGCAGGCATGCTTTTCATTACCACGATCATGGCCGACAAGAAAACAAACGCGGCGAGAAACGTGAGTTTTGTCCCGAACAGGACTGCCCCATGGCCGCTATTGGCTTTTGCACTCGCCAATCGGTCATTCGTCATGTCAAGACTGTTCACGGAAACGTTAAGCTCGAGTGCTCACGTTGTGGCCGGGTATTCTCTCGCAGAGATGGTATCCGAAGACATTTCGAGTCGCGAATCTGCAACTCGAGCAAGGGTCCTGCCAAACGGAGACAAGAGCCAAGCCTCCTGGACTATTTTGAGCAAAACCCGGTGATGCCCTTGTAAATTTTGAGGGACTTAAATTATTTATTCTATTTATACCAACGCTAGGAGTTAAAGGGACAGTTGTGCCTGCGGAGGTCAAGCTGGGAGAGAGTGCTAACCCTTTTGACCTATACAGTTCCTTTTGAGGCGTTGTGTAGGGTGGATGAGCCCCAAGTCCGTTTTCAGCCGCACATGTGCGCTAAGCATGCTTGGCTGGGCTCATGCAGGTGGTGCATTTTTGCACAGGCGGAATGCACTGCGGCACCTAATGCATCGGCTAACAAACACAAAAAATATGAAAAAAATCAGCTGAATGCTGATCGAGAGAAGAGAGCCCTACTGTTAATGAACCCAAGCACAGGGCCCACAGCTAATTTCTGGATGGGCCAGAGCGATACCACAAGCTACGCGGGGGCCCCTCTCAGGCGATTTATGTCCTGCAGGTAAATCATGGGCATCAGGTAGAATGTATTTCCATGCAGGATGCATGAGCCTCCCGAGTCAGCCCCAGAGTCAGCCCCGGCCTAGAGCCAAGCGCCTCTCCTGCCAAGAGCTAGCTTGCGAGAGTAGCAAGAAGATCCAGGGTTAGATTGATAAACAAAGGCCGAGAAAGTAGGTTCGCTAATAAGCTGTGTCCAAAGCAAATAAAGGAGCATCGGGTACTCGAAAATGATGTATTTGAGTCCCTGGCATTCCAGTGTCTTGGTTGGATGCAATAGTGCCGGGGACTGAGGACTGGTGGGGACTGATGGGGACTGCTGAGGACTGATACTGGAGCTCGTGGTATGTATGGTCAGGGCAGATGCAGAAATCAAAGTCGCAAGTTAATACTGCCAAGAGCCGCTAGTTCAAGGGCACGCATACTAAATTCTTACAAGACTTTTATCGCCCTTATGGATTAAGGTGTCTATGAGAACGCTTTCAACTTGATAAATAAAGGCCCAATGACTGAATGGCTGCATATCGAGACCGCAAGGTCAGACAACCAGGAAATTAAGGCTAAGATATAGCTGGTGAGAAGATGGGATTGTCGACCAACTAGGAGTCGGGAGATCGTCTTGGCACCATTAGTAGCTGATAGCTGATAAGCCTCAACTAGTGTTTATGATTTATCTCTCAAAAACACCACAATCTCGCCCCTAGCCATCAACGCTACTATTAGGCGACCCCACTGTACCTCCATCCTATTCTCCACATCGCATTATTCCCCACACCGCATTATTCTCTATCGCCAACAATCTGATCCTAAATACCGTGCCCGGTTGCCACAACCTCATAAAAGCCGCACGATAGCGACCGGACGGCCTTTTGCGGGCGTGCGCCGGATTGGGGTGCCTGCCAGCTTGATTGTGCCGCCTGCCGCCGGAATATCCAAGCAATGCGGTTTGCCGATACTCAATAGGACACGCGAGGCGTAGTCTGCTGCGCGCGCTCGTGCTGGTAAAAGCTATCGAGGCAGCTCGTTAATACCGACGCATAAACTACATAGACACATTAATAAAGGCAATAAATATACAAAAAGAAAAGAAATACTACTCTCCTGAATCAAGCAGCGGCCAGGGCGCGAGATACCGCCCGCTCCCACGTTTGTCTCTTGTTCCCGCTTACTTTTGGTTCTGTTTCATTAGACTCGCGATGTACTCGCGTATGAACTTGTTTTCGGTCTCGAGTTTGTTGCAGTTTTGCTTAATCTCTGTGATTCCTCGCAAAAGGCCCGCGAGGTCTTGCTGCAGCCGCAGGGTCAATTCATTGGTGTTGGTGGGCGCCGCGCTGGGCGCGGAATCGCTCGTTGGTTCTTCTGTGGCTCCGCTCATTCAAGTTGTACACAAAACCCAATCACAAGTAAACTTGTTTGTATAGAGAGATAAAGCCAAACTGCAAGAGAGAGGGAGTCAAAAGGGTCTGGGAGGATTTGTCACCACTTTTGTACAGAAAAGCCGGTTCACCTGTTGTGCGTATGCGTGAGGTGCATGCATACACAAAACCATGCATGATGGTGGGCGCGATGCGTGCGAGTATGGGGTGGCCTGGCCTCGTGGGGGGTGGTGTGGGTCATGTTTTGAGGATACCGGCGTGTGAGTAGCTGCTCTTGAGCCCCAAAGGCTATCAATCCCGTCGTAGATCGGCACCAGCGCCGTATTATTTCCCCGTCGGCCTGCCAACACCCGTTATTCTAGAGTGGCCGCCTTGATTGAAGCGGTATGGATAGCTCATTCCTGGCCAGCTC
Source organism: Wickerhamiella australiensis (assembly GCA_030579635.1). Lineage (NCBI taxonomy): Eukaryota > Fungi > Ascomycota > Dipodascomycetes > Dipodascales > Trichomonascaceae > Wickerhamiella > Wickerhamiella australiensis. Next base: position 120,573 of record JAKTRM010000021.1, on the reverse strand, counting down.
TCAAATCTGGTACTATTGGGCTCCTCGGGTGCCCAACCCTGGTAGCCGTTGTGATTCAATTTACTTTTATAGGTATGGCTACGCCGATCATTGCAGAGTGCAGACGCAAGGCTAACCAGTGAATGAAATGCTATAAGTGAATACAAAGCCGATGCTTCCTCAAAGTAGAGCTTTTCCCTTGTGCTTGCAGTCATACCAGTCTATACTGGCCATTGAATGCTCCTCGAGACGTATCAACTACCTTTGAATGCCCCCACTTGTCTCTGTCAAGCCGGTCCAGAAAGAAAGCTTACCATTATAATCTATAAAAGTTCAACACAAATACTCATCAACTTGCTGGCCCTTGTACGCCGCCAATCCTTCACCCCCATAGCTCACCTTGGCGGCCACTTCAACCCCGCCGTTGGGTGTCTTTGCGTCCACAGCCTCTAGCCAGCGCTGGCCCTCAGCCATGAGATCGTGGCGAGCGGTTTCAGGGCAGTCCTGGCCGCTCCCGGGACCGTTCTTGACAGGCGAGAACTCGTCATGGCGCGCAACCTCAAGCGACACAAACTTGGCTAGGGGAACCTGAGGAAAGATATCAAACACAAACTGCTCGAGCTTAATACCGTTGGGGCTCTGGGGCTTGACAGTTTGGCCATTGCTGTCCACGTGCGCGATCTTCTTGTGGGCCACGTGGTACGGAAGCTCAAGGGCCGGGGTCTTTTGCAGGAACTCCACCGAGTAGTAGTGGTTGACGATATTAGCAGCCCTGAATTTGAGCAGGTCGCCATCCTTGGCCTCGGCCAGCTCTTTGGGGATCTCGCTGTACTCAATGACACCGGGGGCGCCATTGCGGGCAACAATCAGCCCCACCGACTCGTGCGCGTCGCGTTTCCGCACAACTTTAGTGGCAACCTCGGCATTGCGGCTGCTGGCAAATCCGATAAACAACGGATCGGCGACCTTGACGAGCGAGTTGTCGACGCAATACATGTGCACGTGCTTGATTCCGCGTTTCTCGAGATCCTGCAGGATCCCGCCGCGCTCAAGGGCCTTGTAAACACCACCGTTTCCATCGGGAGCGACGCTGACCTTGTCCTTGGACTCGAGAATGATCTTGCCATCGCTGGTCAGGCACGGCAGAGTGCCTTGCTCAAAGAACACGACATTGGAAGCATCGAGACCAAAGTAGTTGTTGGATTTGAAAAAGTCCTCGGTGGGCTTGCGAGTAGGACCGCTCGTCATGATATACCACGGAATAGTGGCAGGTGTTTGAGCGTTGGCCAATTGGGCGATCTTGGCGATCCGCTCGGCCTGCAGCTGGAACAAAGACTTGTGGCTGGGAAGCCCAATATCGTAGCATCCCTTGGGGGCGCTTGATCCGAGTCGTGTGCCCTGGCCACCGGCCAACAGCAGCACAGCCACCCGGCCCTCACTGATCTCCTTGAGGCCCAGAGATCTCCACTTTTCGAGGTCTCGCGGATCCGAATCAAGCGTGCTGGCAGTGCTGGATTCGGGCAAGGGCTCGAGATTGCCTACATTTGAGGCCTCGTGCTCGGCCTTTTTGGAAATTTCATTCATCTCCTCGGGGTTGATCTGCTCGAGCTGAGCGTTGAGGGCCGATTTCTCGGAATCAGAGAGCTGGTCCCAGAACTGGTACACTTGCTCCTGGCCGTGAGTTTGAAAGCTAGAGATTTTAGACATGTATGTGGGGCTTGTGTTTACCGTGGTGTTTATATTGTGGCCAAGGAGTGGTGGCGTATCGGGTGGCGTGAATCTTTTTTTAGAGTGTGCAGGAGATTATGGGTGTTGAAGTAGGTGTTCCTGGTACAGTATTCTTTTTAGAATCTTTACATGTAGGTGTATATGGGTATTGGAATGAGTAGGCGTTCCTGGTACTTTCTGGATGTAGCATAAACTAGCTATATTTCTCGAATGTTTCAGGTCGGGACAAGATCGATTATTGTTCACTAGTTGACAATGTGTGGACTATTGGTGAGTTTAAGCAGGTCCGATCTAGTGTGGCGCTCAAGTTGGCGCCAACAAACCAAACCTGGCTAAGCAACAATCATAAACAGATCCAGGGGAATTAGAGAATTTATAAAAAGGATTCCAAGATAAATCCCAAGAAGGATTCCTCGGCTAAATAAAGAACATTGCCGGTCCATTTAGTGTATTGCCCTTATATCTGGAGAAGGGCCTTGACCATCAGCACCCCTCATCTCTCCCAAAACTATACGCAGGTACTTATCGATAACAACCTTGAGATATATGTTCACTAAAATTCTACTAATTCAGCGATGTCTCTTTACCCTTTAGGAACAACAAACACCACCTAAAATGCAACATTCTAGGTAGATAAGAAGTACCACATGTACAAGTGCCCTCCACTACCACGCTCAAACAAATGGATACAAACTTTGAAGACCTGGTAATGAAAGTAATTAAAAGCTCAGAGGATCCAATTGCAAAGGATATCGGCTATGCATCCTATCTGGTAAACCAGCAAGGTATTCTCACAAAGTTTGCCAGACGCTCAAACCAAACAATTGACTTCAGCGACAAGTCCACCACGACGAAATCCATCTGGGCGATCGGTAGTATCTATGCAATGGCAAAGCTTGTATATCAGCAAGATAATTACGACAAGAGTCTTGAGCTTCAGTCGCTTTTGCACAATAGCGACCCCCACATGGTGTCCCAAGTCGTACGGGCGCTTGAACCGTTTATGGTATCGTTGAGTTTATCGAAATACGGCAACTTTGTAGTGCAAGCAGCAATAATGAATGCCACTCCGACGCTCTACTGTATGATCTTTGCGGCTCTGGAGGGCTCATACCCGAGCCTCACCGATGATCAATGGGGGTGCTGGGTTGTCTTCACTGTCCTCGAAAAGGCGAGCCACCAACAGCGCCAGCTAGTCAAGAATGAGCTGCTCAATTCTGGTCAAAGAATGAACTCGTGCTCGATCAAGGTCTGGCGATTATTCGACAGACTTGAGTCGGTGCCGATGAGAAGCGACGGCAGGAGTGGGTACCATTAAGGGGTACAAGAGGGACTTGGACGGGCAGACGCCCTGAATCCTTTATTCAAACTCATTATACAATGCGGCCCGCACACCTGTTGAACCGTTGCCAGAAGATCAATCTTCGCAAAACTACATCAGATCCTTATAGTACCCCAGGTGCCAACACATTCACGCATTCCTGGCCAAATTTGCATTTTTAAGCATCCAGATCCAGCATTCTTTTAGTTTATGTCTAGATCTAATATCTAATTTCATTTTACAAGATTACTATACAAGCTATAAATAGGTAGATTCTAAAGCTCGGGCTGGCTGTGAGGCTAGGCTAGAAGTCATGCCTCTCTATTTCCCAACGTTCGCTCATAAAAGCAAACATCCCCTACTATCATGCCGAGCTCAAATCTGAGACAATAAACGGCTTGAGTGCCAAAGTATGGGCTTGAACCGTCCTGCTGGGCTATTGGGGGCTCAAACTGTTGATTACGCTCGCAACCGACAGCGAACTGGCCGGCTAAACGCAGTACACGCAGCGAGATAGTTCCTCTTCAGAATCATAAATGTGGTCCACATCATGGGGGTTATGGTGAGCAGCATCGCGCTTTTTGCTGATTTTCTTTGGTATCAAGGATATATTCAGCGATTCCATCTCCATGGGGGGACTCTCGGGTACTACCAGGGAAGGAGACGCCTGTGGGTGAGACAGGGTCTGGGGAATGGCGCCTAGTGGCGGTTCTAGCGTATCAAATAGGTGTGCATCGGGTACAGGTGGGGACAAATGGGCTTCAGGACCAGCGGGTTCAGTGATTTCCTCTTGCAGTTTGCTTGCATCTACGTGGTCCGCTGGAGAGTCTGGCCGGCCCGGCCCCCGCAATCTCGTTCCCTCTCGAGACTTGTGTCCGTCCTCTCTTATTTCCAACTCTCTTGACTCGTCAGTAGTTCCAGCTGCGTGCTCTAAAAGGAAACCTGGAGCATGTATTTGGGTCGCATTTTTAGGCTTGAAAGTGCAATCAGCGTCAGTTTGTACTTGATTCTCGGCAGAACATGTCTTGGCAGCAACATTATCAAGCGCAATAGCTCCCAGTCCTTGAGTCTCGGCCACCTCTCCAGTTTTAACCGCACTCGAACCGTCCAGACCACTCCCGGGACCACGCTCTGTACCCAAGCCCCATCCCAGCCGTTCATGCAGTAAGTGCCATTCCTCAAGTTCCAATTCAGCCGGCGTGCGCATATGAACCTGCGAGATATCGCCGGGTCCACCGCTCTCGCACCGTGACGCCCTTTGAGCCCCCTTGGGCAGCTTTTGGATCGCCGCCGCGTACTTGCGAACCTGCTGAGTTCCCCTTGTGGGCGAGACAACCGGAAACTTTCCCAGTTTTGTCTGCTTTTGCCTTCGCGGCATTCAAAACTACAACAAAAGAGTGCAAGTGCTGCGCTCCGATCCTGGGTCTCACTTCTCGATTAGGTAAGCACACGCAACGAGCGCATCTTTAGCAGTAGGCGCGGCAAGTTTCCGTCATAGTCATAATCAATTGTCTCGAGGCCATAGTGAATCTTGTATCCGTAGTCGTGTTTCAATAGTACGCATGTGCCTTCGTCGAAATTGACCTCAAAATATCCGTGCCGTAAAGAGAACTTGCACCCCAAGAGATCTTGCCATTGTGCGACTTGGGACGCGTTTTCTTCGCAGTATCTTTGGATTTGTGCCGAAAATCGCGCGTGAAGCTTGTCCACCGCGTCGTGGTCCGCCTTCAAACTCTCGAGCCGCTCCCTGGCATCCTCCAAGGCGTGCTGGGTGGACTCGAGGTTGGTTTGGGCCGACTCAAGCATTTGGTACAGCAGAACCTCTGACGGGGTCTCTGTGGATGCGAGCTGCTCGAGCCGGGTCTCCATCTCAGCAACAAAATGCTCGGCTTTTTCGCATTGTGCGGAAAGCTGGCCCACCCGCTCAATCAGTGCAATCGACTCTGCATGGAACCGCTTTTTGTTTTGCTCAACCTGCTTTGTGTGCTTCCAAACAAGATCATTTATCTGCACTATGGTGCCTTCAAGATCCATTGCTGACAAAGGGAGGTCCAAGACGAGACGGCCCTCCCAGTGATTTGGCGATGTTTGTTGGAAGGTAGACTAAGCAGTACAACAATGATCTACGGAACCGGTATTGGAATCAGATAGTTTTATTACATATTCCACTAGCTACATATACCAGGTCCTGGAAAGAACCCTAACCTGATTCTAACAATGTTTAGCTTTTGGGGGACAAACAAGGGGGCTACACCAGGATCAGATGGGCAAAAGTGGACTTTAATAGACCTTAAATTACATTATCGTACATATTTCATTAAACAAAGGCGGGCTGACGGCAATAGAGTGTGCCCTTGTATTTTCATCATTTTACCATAACAGAGCTAAAATGCTCCCTGCAAGCGTACAGATCCCGACTGCTCGGAAAAAGGGGTTTGACGCCATATGTAGAGGCCGTTTGCCATTCAGTGAAGCCTGAGCTAGATTAGCTGGCCGAGGAGACATTGGAGCGTAAAGTGTGGGGTAGATAGATCAAGTGACAAACCCCAGGTTTATCAGAGATCATCTGACGTAAGGGGCCCACAGGGGCCCACAGGGGCCAGGGGAACATGCAAAATGAGTACAAGGAAGTGGGGGGCTGGTCCTGTGTATCGCCACAGTTGGGCCTTGGATGTTTGATATGACTGGTAAAAAGTGCTTTGAGAATAGCTTCTTTGGCAGTCCTTTGTGAAATTTCACGGGGAGGACAATTAGGCCTACGAGGACAATCAGTCGAGTCTGAAAACGCGCTTGCGGATCGACTGATATAGTCCCTTTTTCGGGTATCTTCAGTGGGATCCATTTAGTGGGAATAATCTCATATAATACCTGGCTTGCACGCCGATGAGATTGTATGCCCAGACTAGTGCCAAGGCTAGGTGCATATCTCAACCATATGAGGTCTACCAGGCTAACAAGGAGGAAATGCAGTACTAATCCGATAATCCAAGAGCTAGAAACATTTAATCACTCGGGCAGCAGTAGTTTGTGGCTTTTTAGTGACCATGAAAAACTGAATGTCTGTCCCTTGTGCGGTTTCAGGCGCCTCAAAGTGTCATCACCTGAAATTCGGCACCTGTGTAATTCCTAGATTTCTATCCCAACCCTGGCAATCCGTTTCTTACCCTCACACACAGGCTTCAAGTCCTGTGCATCGTGCATTAGCGAGCCCCGCATGCACCACCCTGTTCATCAGCATCATGCGGCGTCCAAAGCTGTCTCGAAAAGAAACCTTGTTACTAATACCATTATTCCAAGCACTTGCTCGGGCCTCGCTCGGGCGATATATATTATATCTCTCTCATGGGATTAAATCAATTATTCACCCTTGCATGTTCCTGAAACCAGGCTGTTACAGGTATTTCAACAAACTTAATCAAACACCCAGGTTTTGAGATTTGAGACATGCAGATCAATTCCTTTTACAAGGCCAAGTAGTTCTAATGAATTTCCGCTGCACCGGGCTCGGCTAGGTGCATAGTTAATTTATGGGCCCAGAATGCAAGTTTCACAACAAAATAAAAGTCCCTCAATATCTGCTTCTTTATTGACCTCAATTCCAGTACTTTTCTCCAGCTTTTTGAATTTTTAGATATATTAAGGATCCTTGCGCACCCATGCAACTCTGAGATCAAACATCAAAATGAGTACATAAATCCCCCCTGGGAGCTCCACAGCTAGCAGAAACTATCATGCACCTTCTCTCAGTATTGATATCGGCGGCTGATGCGGCAGTACTACTTCCGTTTTCAAAAACCCTGAGTTCTTCGCCCTCAATCTTTAAGCGTAGCTTGGGAGAGTGGATACAAGGCGATGGACTCAGCTACAAGGTGACATTTGAGCTAGGTGGCCAGACTATTAATGCTCAGCTCGATACTGGCAGCAGTGATATCTGGGTGGTCGCCAGTAGCGCGTGCACCGACAACAGCAGTGCCAGTTGTGATACTCCCTATGACGAGACAAAGTCTCCAAACTATAGCGCCAATGATACAGAGTTCACAATCGAGTATGGCGATAGCACCGGTGCTTCTGGTAACTACGCCAGCGATGTGCTCGAGATTGATGGCCAAAAAGTCATGAATGCAAATTTTGCCTTGGCAACTAATGCTACCTCTACAAACGTCTTTGGAATTGGACCTAAATTCAGCGAGTCGTGTACCCGTTGGAGGACCTCAGGAGATAGCGTCGAGCTCAATACTGATGAGGGGTGTACTCCATACGACAATTTGCCGGTACAAATGAAGTCCCAGGGACTTATTCAGTCCGCGGCATACTCTATCTGGCTTGAAAAGGCAGTCGAAGGAAATGGTAGGCTCTTGTTTGGTGGTATTAATACAGCAGCGATTATGGGTCCCTTTTCTAAAGTACCAATGGAGAAGCAAGTAAACAATATCCATGACGATGGCACGTATTCCGAATACCCGGGATACACAATGGCTAATATCCTGTTGAATGGTCTCGATTTAACTTTAAACGGTCAAAGTACAAAGCTGTACAGCGGTGCATTTCCGGTTTTGCTAGATTATGGGTCTACCATCTGCTCGCTCCCTTCAAGCATTACAAGCGCTATACAAAAGATATTCAACACAGACAGCACTTTTAACGTGCCGTGCAGTACAAAGTACAACGGGTGGTTGATGTTCAATTTCCGTGGTGTAAAGCTGCGGGTTAACTTGAATGACTTTGTGCGTGAGCGCTACGATAGCGATAATAACCCGATGGGCGTTTGCACTTTGGGAATGATCACCAATGACGACATGAACTTAATGATCCTGGGTGATAATATCCTGAGCAGCATGTACGTGACTCTGGACTATGATAACAATGAGGTGGGGCTAGGTCAAGCGGCACCATTTTCTATCGATAACGTGGTTGATATCAAGGGCGAGTTGGATGCCAAGCGTGCTCCTCTGTATGATCACAAGTTTGATCATTACAATAGGCAGTATAATGCCTCGAGCTAGATTTACAGGATAGGCAGAGAGCCTGAGATTCAAGCTGGTAGTGGTGAGAAGACTAGTGGAAAGCCTGAGAGTGGCTGGCTGGGCTAGCTCTGAGCCATTTGCGCTCTGGCTAGGATCGCTCGGACCATTTGAGCTCTGGCTGGGATCGCTCGGAACTGCATCCCAGAAAGTGATGTATCCAAGACTCCATGGTGACTCTCAGGTCTCCGTCTCTTTACTTGCGCATTCCTTTGCCCACAAATACTTGCACCCATTTCTTTCTGCATCAACCCTTTACCATTTTTCGTCTTTCATGTCTAAACGTCCCCCTCGAAATATTGGATTATCATACCCCATAGTATAATATAGAATAATAGCACTATATGCGTATAGTTTTGATGCTTGAAATAAGAGAGCTATACATCGAAATGTATCTAAAATCCTATGAGAAGGCTCCTCTCCAACACACCATCATTATCTGGGTATGGTCACCTATTTACATAAATTTCCACCTAGTTGAATAGCCCAAAGACTCCCTCACTTGTTTGCTAAGACAATACTCCCCACGACCCACTCAACCCCGGCAAGCTCTTTTTTCTTTTTAACCTTGGACCCACTTGCCTCAGCTCATCACTCAGCATGCTCAAACTAGTTCGAGCAGCAATCAAGCCGCAACCACGGGTGAATTTTTTCAGTGCCAACCGCTGTGCACGCCCCGAGCTTTTAAAATCCTCGTTTTCTTTCCCGAAACTCCCGTTTCGCAAAACATATGCGACCCACCGGGATATGGGCAGCAGCTGGGGCCATCGTTCGTCGTCGGGAGGATCAGGGTGGTGGACCCAGTTCAAGATCCCGATTCTTTTCACTGCGGGAGTCGTTGCGTTTGATCATGTGGTTCTCGGCCCGCTTTTTGACTCCAATGCTCTCAGTACAGTCAAGCGCCGCCCAGAGCTTCTTGTGTACGGGCTCATGGGTCTCAATGGAGTGGTATTTCTTCTCTGGAGAGTTCCGCAGCTAACGCATGTCATGAATCGCTACTTTTTGCTGCACAAGATTCCCCAGCGATTCAATGTGTGGGGCATGCTTGGGAGTGCATTTTCGCACCAGGAGATCTGGCATTTTGGTCTTAATATGTTTGTGCTGTTCCAGTTTGGCATCCCTGTGGCCAGGTGGCTTGGCACTGGCGATTTCATGGCTTCGTACATTGACAGCTGCGTCTTGTCTTCTCTCGGGTCCCTAATGCTGCCCCACCTGCTCCGCGGCGCCGGGCTAATGCTGCCCAGTTTGGGCGCTAGCGGTGCCATTTACAGCATTCTCGGTATTTTCTGTTACTTGGCCCCCCACGCCCGGCTCTCGCTCATGTTTATTCCTCTGCCCGTGGGTGCCTGGTGGGTGTTTATGGGTGGCCTTGGCTACAATCTGTTTCAGGTCGCACGGAGGGCCCAAACTGGGTTCGACCATGCGGGTCACCTTGCTGGTGCTTTGACGGGTATCGCTTGGGGTTATATTGCCACAGAGAAGATGAAGAAACGCCGAACAGAGCGTCAACAAAGGCTTCGCGAGTATGAAAATAGGCTTTTCCGGTAAAGGCAGGTGGAAGAGGTAGGCAAGTGTGGGTTGATTTTAAAGACTCTACTGGCAGGGATTCTGCTAGCGATATCCGGTCAACATGAATTCTAGTGATGTGTATAGTGTGTATTTGTATATTCCATTTCACCCCAACGAATTGTCCCAGACTGTCCCAGACTGTCCCATACTATCCCCGAGACTATCCCATAGACTGCCCCCATACTATCCCCGTCTTATCCCACAGACTGCCCCCTAGACTGTCCCCAGACTATCCCCGTCCTATCCCCCATACTGTCTCAATACTATCCCCGTCCTATCCCACAGACTGCCCCCAGACTATCCCCATACTATCCCCATACTATCCCATACTGTCCCCACCACTATCCCCACCATCCCCACCATCCCCACTATCCCTATTGAAACCATTGGGCGTCCTCTAATCCACACATACCAGCCCGGCAAGTCCGTATCAGCTAACCTCTCAACCCATCCTAGCTAATTCAATAAACCCTTTTATTTCTCCCCATCAACCACACAGACGAAATAGACTTGCACCTACCGCATCCCCCCCCGCCGCTCCTCTCACCCCTTTGAACCGCTTACCACATTAGGAGTCATCCATCATGGATATCACCAAGGGAAATCAAACGAGCGCGGCCATCTTGATGAAACAGTTTCGGGAGCTAACGAATCCGAAAAAGGCTATCCCCAGTTTCCACGTAAACCTAATTGACGACGATATCTACCGCTGGAGCATAGGCGTGATGGTGCTTGCCGACGACAGTCCCTACCATGGCGGGTATTTCAGGGCGCAAATGGATTTCCCGCACGATTATCCCTACAGTCCGCCCAAATTCCGGTTCACGCCCTCTATATACCACCCGAACGTCTACCGCGACGGTAATATCTGCATTTCCATCCTGCACCGGTCCGGTGACGTGCAGAGCGGCGAGGAGGACGGCGAGACCTGGAGCCCCGCGCAGACGGTCGAATCAGTGCTCATTTCCATTGTCAGTCTTTTATCAGACCCCAATATCAACTCGCCAGCCAATGTCGACGCGGCAGTGGCCTGGAAGCAGAACCGGCAAAAGTACAACGAGCAAGTAGCGCGCGACGTGCTTGCCTCGCAACAAAACATCCCGAAAGACTTTAGGATGCCCACCGGCGAGGCCCATGCGTATGTTGCCCCCCAAGCAGATCAAAAGGAAAACGTTATTGATGATGATTTCTGGTACGATAGTGATCCCAGCGATGATGTGGATTATATGAGTGAAAGCGAGTAGAGGGTGTAAGCCAGCGTAGCGATCGATACCCGAATTAAAAGCAGGAAGGGCTGCGGGGCTCAGCTAGCAAGCGTGTGGAGGGCTAGCATGCCAGTGGCGCTAAAGTTGGCACCTGACCGACAAGCTTAGTTGACCGTTGAAGCTTCAGCGTTAGTTGGCCGCTGGAGTCTCAGCTTAGTTGACCGCTGGAGTCTCAGCTCTGGTCGCCCGTTGGAGTCTCAGCTTTAGTTGACCGTTGGAGTCTCACTTTAGTTGACCTCTGGAGTCTCAGCTTTGGTCGCCCGTTGGAGTACCGCTGGAGTCTAAAAGTACCAACCAACTCATCGGAACCCTACTTGTACCAATTTCAGCCTACTTACCTGCCCCTCACTACCCGCCCCTCACTACCTGCCCCTCACCTATCTATCCTTATCCACTGTTTATCTCCACCCTACGCATAACCTCTGTCTCCCCAACCACTTATCGCATCTAATCGTTGCTCCCACTAGTCACTCGTTCTTGCCTAGTAGTCGTATGTACTTAATTTATAGAGTTCAAACCAATCAGAGAGTACCAGGTATGGTACACCAATGACCGCTTCTGGAATTCAGATATTATCATTATATGAACTTGATCCAAGCCGCTGGGATTTTCGCTTGTGCGACCCTGCCTGTGATCTGGGGACCCACATGCTAATCCCGTCCCGCATGGTTTCTACTTGTCAGTATACCCATCTGACCTCGCACCCACTACCTAGCCCCACCACCCATCACCCTACTGTTCACCACCTAGCTAATGCATCAACCCCAGGTGTATGTGCGGTACTGGCCCAAACTAAAGCCCGACTCAAACATTGTCCAGATTACCCAGCCTAGTCTAAGAAACTCACAGCAGACACTGGCAAGTTTTCAAGAAACAGGCCCAGACTCTCGCCTGTCTCTCCTGGAGTTTGTCGAGCCGGTTATCGCCAATCTCTTGGCCGGATTCAATGGCTGTATCCTTGGTGTTGGTAGTCCCGATACCAGCACGCTGCAGACACTCGGAATAAACGGGGCAGGTAACACCAGGGGGCTCGTGCAGCTCATTGCTAAACGTCTGATCAATGAAAATAGGGATTTCCAGATACAGAGGTTCCTGGTCCCCAAGAATAGCCTCGGCCGTCCCGCCACTGAAAGGCCTGGGCACGTAGAGAGGTTCACGGGCCGCGAGAAGGCGCCAGTCACCCTCAAAAAGTTTTCCAGGCTCATTGCCGGCCTCCAGGCTATCAACAGGCACCCAATGCACTACATGTACGTCTTTGTCTTGGGACCCACCACCCGGCTGGCAGTAGTTGATGTGTATGAGTGTAGCTCCGGCCTGGTATATGAGCTGCAAAACTCTTGCAATGATCCTCAGCATTATTTGGTTGAGGTATTGAGCCAGGTACTAGGGCCAGAGTATACCATGTGGGTCCTAGCATGCGTCTCCAAGTACCCAAAAGTAACACAATCCCTTGCGAGCGTGTATGGGTTCTTGAGTTGCGACAGCGGCTCGTGCAGTCGCGAGAAAGGTTTGTGTGAATCGAAAGAAGCTCCGAAGGCATCCTTTGAGCTGGACATGAGGCTCAGTGAGACCAGCAAGGAAGCCACAAAGTCTAATGAAAGTCCAGAATCAATATCTAGTAAAAGTCCAGACATCAATATCAAAGACACACAAGAGAATAAATCTCTACAGGAGGATAATGTCGTGTGCCCAATCGATGGTACTCTTGCTCAATGTGGGTCCGCTGAGATTTTGGGGCCCACATCAGAGGGATCCCTTGATTGTCCCGACTCTAGTCATGAGGTGCCTTCAAGTGGCCATAATTCATATGAAGGCAATAGCCTGGGTCCATTTATGTGTCCCCTTGACAGCAAAACCACCATTATCAGTGGTACTCTGGATACCTTCCCCTTGGAGAATGGTGCATTGCTGGAAAAGAGCCAGGATTTGGAAAGTATCCACGAATCTTCAGACGTTTTCACAGACAATAAGAAACTTACGAACTCTGAGTTGTTGAGCGAGAAAGAGCTTCCAAGTCATGACACTGACCGAGGGTTCTCGAGTCATATCTCGGGAGCGTCACCAGAAGCGCGATCTGCTGAGCTTTTCAAGACCTCATGTATGTCCTCTAATGCAAGCACTGACCTGCGACGCAGACCCTCTTGTTCAGAGACCGATGCCCCGCCTACCTCTAGGACCCCGCCTCCCGTTACTCCTATACATCCAGGTCCCCCGCATCCGGGCAAGCAGTGCTTGTCTAATAATGTCTTTCAAACACCCACATACAAAACCATTGCCCACGTCTCGGGTGTATTCACTCATCGCGTCCGCTCGCAAACGTATCAACAAATAGATACTGCGTATCGACCCCAGAGCGCCCCTTTAGCATGTCTTCCTCATAATTGCTCGAATTTGAGAGATAATGAGTTTTGGAACGCCTGTGACCTCCTAAGGTGGCCGGATAACAGTCTCGAGGCTGACCTTGAGAGAGCCACCGAGGTGGACACGCAGGAGTCGAACGAACCCCGGGATTCCAAAACTATTGAACTAAAGACACTAACTGAAGTTTCCGGTATGATTGGCCCAGAGTCCTCCCCAGAGCCTAGAACCCTAGAACCCTCCCCTACACTTGCCACTACCTCCGCCATTGAGCCACTGCCTCATCTAGTACGCTCCGGCCCTCGCTATTTATCTGCTCAAGAATACTATAATGCGGTAAAACACTTGAGGGAGCCAGCTAATATGAGATGAGCGTCATTCAAGAGTCAGGAATCGCCATGCCCAGTGGACTCTTGCGCACACCCATACCTATCTCGCCAACTCCTGGTTCTCAATCACTTGCAACTTGTCCAACAAATCGAGACCTACTGTCAGAGCTACTGTTAGAGCTACTGTTAGAGCTACTGTCAGACCTACTTCCAGACCTACTGTTAGAGCTACTGTCAGACCTACTGTCAAACCTACTGTTAGAGCTACTGTTAGAACTACTGTTAGAGCTACTGTTCGACCTACTTCCAGACCTACTTTGTTAGTAACTCGCTTAGCAGCTGGTAGGTGCATAAGCGAGCACTCTCTGACTAGTCCAACAGACTGCCAGAGTGCGCGGTACACTCTGTAATCATACCAATAACTAGCACGCTACATATCCTACGGTACCTACCAATCAACTAGAACTACCTCGTTCCCCTTGCCGGGCCAAATGTGCCCCTTGAGAACCTCGGCATGTGATAACCACTCACACACCCCACATATAGATTTAACAAACCCTCAACCCCAGGGCCATAACTCATGACAAACTACGAGCACCTCAAGACAAATGTACAGAGGATCTGCGACTTTATCAGCGTTGATCTGAAAGAAATGGTCGGCGTGAGCTACTCCCAGGAAATGCAGGAGGGGATGCGGGTAGACAGGGTGTACCGCGACGAGAGCGGCTTCATCACGGTGGACTTTCTCGTGCCGACGGAGATCTGGATGCGCAATGGGTTTGATATCATGCACGGCGGCGCAGTGGCCACCCTCGTGGACTTTTACTCGAGCTTGGCGATGGCTGCCGACCCCAACAACTACCGTGAGGACTTGGCCACAGACGAGGAGCTCCAGCGCGTGATAGTCACCATGGGTGTCTCGCGCAACTTGCAAGTGCAGTACCTGGCCCCCACACCCCTGGAGACCACCATCACCTTGCAGTGCCGACTTATCCAGAATACCAAACGCAATGCGCTAATAGAAGTGTTTTTCTTCAAGGATGGGAAATGTTTAATTGAAGCTACACATGATAAAGCGAAACTAGAAGCTAGTATGTGAGATTTGCCGTTTTTTGAGTCCCCCCAAGGGTCTGGCTATCTGGGCCACCCCTTTAGACCCTGACGCTAACCTCGGCCCGCTCATGTAAACCTCCCAAGCCTTGTGCGCTTACGCAATCGCATATATAAACCGCACAATTTACCCCAGAAATTAACCTGTTTAGACCGTAGCACACACAACAATGTCAGATGCCCGCAACGAATTGATCAAGGAAATGTGGAGCAGAGCAAAAGTAAGCATCCTCAACGGAGAGCGTAAAGCAGACTATAGTTCCATCATGCTGCCCGGTATCGAGGTCGATAAGGTGTATACCGATGAGGAGGGATTGGCCACAGTGGACTGGACCGTGCACCTCCCTGACCATCTGAGAAACGGGTTCGGGTACGGGCATGGCGGTGCACTCACCACGCTGCTTGATCTTTTGACCTGGAACTCCATCTTTGCCGATTCCATGTACTGGCCCGAGGGCCGCACGGTCACCATCGAGGACGTGATCAAATTCAGGCACTCGCCCAGCCTTAGCCGTAAAATCAATGTCAGATTTGTTCGGCCGGTGGTTCTCGATAAGGAGTACACTGTGACCTGTAAGGTGATTGCCAACAGTAAAGGAGGCGCATTTGTTGCGGGCCGGATCCATGATCATGGGAAAACATATGTGTTTGGTATCCAGGATTTAGCGAAAATCAACAAGAAACCGAAAACCAAGCTCTAGGCTATTTTTTGCTATTTGATGCGGCCGCCTTGGCCAGTGGCCCCCACCACCCCACTATTTCTCCCCCACTGGCCACTATTATTAATATGCACGTCAGTGGCTGGCATATCATGCATGATCCTCTATATAAACGGAACTCTGTCCACTAATCAACTAGCAGTATTAAGTAACAAAACACCCAACAGTAATACAGTGGGGATGTTGATTCTAATAGAGTATGGGTCATAGACGCTCATCACACTCCATTAGGGAGATTCCACTAGGGAACAAGTGCTGAGTTGCCCAACCGTCCTCATCAGTCACACATTGTTTCCCTTTAGATAGGGGAAGAAGTAGGCTGTCCGCTGGGACCTTTTGGTTATCCCTAGGCTAGGGACACTGCGAGTCGTCATGCTCAAGATCCCGCTTCACTGCGTCGTAGAATAAAGTGGGTGGAAAACATAAACGGCTTTGGGGTACGAGTACACATTTTGCGAGACAAACCTGTTGGAAATATCAAATCTGTTTCCTCTGATGTTAAAGTACTCGCCTCTGATATTGATAGAAAGCGCGGATGAGTTGTTTGGGATTATGCTTCATGTTATAGGCAAAGCAGCGCCGACAGTGAAGCTTATTGAGTCTGGGTTTCTTGGTTGGGCTTCCGGAACCACCATTATGGTCACTGCGCTTGAGACTAAGTTCAAGCCCCGATAGATTGTCAATCGTCAAATTACTCCGAGTTGAGACCGTGAACTCATCAAAGAGTCAGATCAGAGAAAGTTCTTACCATTCGGGCTGCTTGCTCACTGGTCTGATGTGCCAACGCTTTTCGAAATTGGTGATCATGATGGGACAAACGAGCAGCTCGAAAGGTATTCATCAGTTTGACCTGAGTAAGAGCCAGTAACAGTGGATTTGGATGATCACATAGATGACGTTCAGTGGTCAAATCAACAGTCTTCCTGTCCATAATGGTGCCAGGAGCAGTCATAATCCAGACTATTGGTCCACATTTGTTTTTGCACAGTTTTTGGAAGACAAGGCGAAGAAAGCCAGAGATAGATCGCTCGGTTAAGACGCCAACTTTATCACCCCAATTTGCACCAACAATGGCGATGCTGTCCTTGACTGGAAAACTTCCTCTCCAAAGTTCATCCACAATTCTTCCTCCTGATCAGCAGAGAGGGTAGAGTTAACAGTGACGATAGGTGCGCCATCCGTGGTGCTGACCCGATGCTCAAGGACAAAACTGGCAGAGGTCAGCGCTTGACAAACCTTAGTGAACCAGACCATAAACTCTCCCTCGTATTTGGGAATTCTCTGGTGATAGTGTTTAATCTTGCGCTCGAAACGATTACCACTCTGATAGTTGACTCCCTGAATTTCAGTGCTCAAGGTGAGCGATGGGTTACCAGGGTTGAGAAGGTATGGCGACTGACACCATTTGCGACAGGGGTGGGACCAGGCGTGTTTGGGACTACATCCTCGTACATACCCTGACAGGCATCCCCACTCCCCACCGGTGCCAGTTTGAGTAGTTTTAGCAAAGGGCCGGCTTTTGCCAGTATTTCTCGGCAGTATTGCGAGAAATGCTAGTTTATAGATTATTATATATTATAGAATGAATTGAGTACTCCGATGAGGGCTTAGTTGGAGGATCCATACTATACGCCCACTTGAATCGCCGAGCCCTCGAGTCGTATTATCAACAGAGTTCCCGCGTATTCCCCTGGTTTGCGTGTATCACCCTTCTAGCGCTTCGTAACTATCCATGGTCCCCAACTGCCTCGACTGACAGTATTTTCCCAGACTAGCCCCTGCGTATGCCCCGTATCGCAACTACGGCAACATCATACTTTAGAAAACGAGTTTTGAAGAAATTTTATTCACTAATGACTGAGCCTCTATAAACCCAGCTCTACAGTTATGCTGGCTAAGTACGCACTGTAAGAGGAGGGCCCGGTCAACAGTGCCCATCGTGGATGTCTATCGCCCAGAGGATTAGCAGCCCCTTCCCTTTTCTTGTCTGACATTTCTCTATAGTTTAGCCTCATACTAGACAATAAACATCATATACACTCCTAATCTCCTACCCATTCCCACACTACCCATTCCCACCCCACTTATTCCCACACTGTTCTCATCCCTGTCATTCTAAACATAGAACAGTCGAGCCTCAGAGACTTGTAAAACTCACCCCTGCCTCAAGCATGAAACGCCCGAGAGCCTGCAGTGATCGCCAAATAATCACTAGGACGGGGCCGTGTCCGCGTATAGCCGGCTCTTGAAGGCTTTTATGTCTGTGCGATGCCCCTCGTCTGATCCCTTGGGGTTCAGTCTGCGCTACATTCCAGCTTTCAAGAAAATTAGAAACATGCTTTGTGCGTCATGTGCCAAAGAAGCGCGAAATGGCTTTGTCCCAATGTAGCAACCGCTGTGCTCTGGGGATCTTT
Organism: Wickerhamiella australiensis; assembly: GCA_030579635.1. NCBI lineage: Eukaryota > Fungi > Ascomycota > Dipodascomycetes > Dipodascales > Trichomonascaceae > Wickerhamiella > Wickerhamiella australiensis. The sequence continues at coordinate 102,760 of JAKTRM010000021.1, read as the reverse complement.
CAGATGGCCCACATGCATTCTAAACGAGGCTCGTGCAGGTAGTTGATAGCGATAAAAGGCCTTGCCCAAGATGTAGAGACTGTAGAGTTATCCGCAGAGGTATCGCAGGTACCCGCGAGCCAGTGGGAGAGAATTAGGGGCCGCGATTCACGGGATTTGAGTCTAAGACACTCGTAGCAGCCTGATGCAGGATCATGCATGATGCAGGCCAGCCCAAACCTAAGTCAACAGGTGCAGGGGGGGATACTTTGCGAACCGCCAAACTCAAAGGGCTTTTATTCAGTACAGGGCATTCACATGCACGAGTTATACACAGGACGCTTTTTAGAAACGCGTAACTCGGTGTTGGCGCGAACCCGACGCGTTCAGCGGTGAGGCCAAGAATGTGGATACGTCGAGAAACAGCGTTTCAAGCAGACTTTTATTCCTTTCAATACCTCTTCAACAGCTATATACTAAAATCTCCCGTGTAAACCCGCGGGATCCGCTCCCAACATGATCCCGCTTCTTGCTCGGCCCTAACCCTGTACATACCAGCGCCTAGAGGTAAAAACCAGGAGCTTGGTCATCCTTTTCCTGGAGCAGTAGAACATGGACACGCAGCAATTTGGTTCAAATGGCTTGAACAGCGTGTACCTACCGCCGCCGCGCAAGCCACTTGCGGCGCTACCGACCAACGGCACGAATTCAAACCAGAACAGCGCTGCTGGAGCCGCTGCGGCCGCCGCATCAGTTGGGCGCGACCAGGGTGATTATTGGATGTTCAAATCGTACGGCGCAGAATATGCCCCTCCACCGCAATTATTAACGCCGCAGACAATGAAAAGAGAGCGCGAAGGCTCGCAGCAGCAGCAGCAGCATCAACACCCACCGCAGCACCACCCCCATAGCAGCGACGCAATAGGCCACCCTCACCACAACGCGGCTCCCTCGGTCTCCTCTCCGCCGGCGTTGGATCTGGAGGACGATGGACGTAAACCGCCGTACTCGTATGCAATGCTTATAGGCATGGCCATTCTCCGGTCCCCCAATCAGCGCCTCACGCTTTCGCAGATTTACCAGTGGATCAACGACTCGTTCTCATACTACCGGAAATCCTCGAATGGATGGCAAAATTCTATCAGACACAATCTCAGTTTATCCAAGGCATTTGCAAAACAGCACAGACCCAAAAACGATCCCGGAAAGGGCAACTATTGGACGGTCGCGCCCGGTTTTGAGGCTCAATTCGAGAAACCAGTGAAACGGAGCCGTCCCATCCAGGCGGTAAGGCCCAGTGTCTCCCGCCCTTCAAGTGCCAGTGGCGCCAGCGCTGGTGTGCCCGGAACCAAGAGCCAGGGCAGCAACCAAACCCCGGGAACTCCTGGCCAAACGCCCCCAAAGCAGCCGGAGCAGATTACTTTACCGATGGGTCCTATCCCCAATATGTCTGCTCCATCCATGCCTCCCATGGAGCGACACGATTCCGCCAGCAGTACTCCGCGATCGCCAAACTTGCCGAGTATCTTGCAGCACCCACAGCAGCAGCAGCAACAGCTGGGCAGTGCTATCTCTCCACCCAAACGGTCCGCACCGAGCTCGAGTCACGAGCCGCCTAATAAACGCTTGATGTTTGAGATGCCCTCCCTGCAGCCCCCGCCCACAGTGTGGATGCCTCAAGTGCACAAGGCAGCGCCCATCGTGTGGGACGAGCCGAGCCCTGCGCGGTCGCAGCCCTCGGGGTCTCCATCGCAGAGTCTCGATGCTCACCGCCGGTACATTAGCCAGCTGGTAACCACCCCCAACTTTGAGTTTGACCATACCCCCATGGCCAGCGACTATGGCGCATACTTGATGCCCTCGCCCCAGCGGATGTATCCATCGTCTGTTCCCGATGCTGCGCGCCGGCGGTTGTTTTGCGAAAATGTGCCGCACGACTCTGAGCATATCCAGGAGATGGTCATTTGCGACCCCAATGGGTCCCGCCCAATGCTCACGCCCCTGCGCAGGCCATTCGATACCCCTATTAGAGACCAGAATTATGCGTACAGCCCGCTAAAGACCCCATACGGCGACGGTAGTCCCCGAAGAGGCGCAAGACGACCTCACTAATTTGGACTTGATTCTCCTTTATTTATATTTATAGCTATTAATTACACGACCAGAAAAAGCAAGCGCGTCAGCAGGTTCACGCTGTAGAACAGCTACCAAGAGGACGGTGAGAACGCCTCTCGCTCATGCTCTCACCGCTAGAATTGAGGGTTGCTGTTTTGATTTGATGAAAAGGGTCATGACATTCACTATGCCACCGTGCAACAAAATCCACACCCATTGCAGCCCTCAACGCCGAAGTTATGAGAGCGTCGAGGGGGTCACTATGAGCAGCCTGCGCTTTGCCCGCGCCCTTTGCGTTCCCACACTGTGCTGGCTTTTATACTCTAGAACTCAAGGGGAAAAGTATTTTTAGATTTATATTCAAGTTTTAAGAGAAAAAGACGGCTGATGAGGGTGGGATAGCAGTGGGTACAGTGGCAGAGAGCCGAGAGCACGATATGGGCTCTCGATCACTACTCCTGAGATATAAATACACACTCAGCTACTGCCAGACTACCGTCAGACTACCACCACGCTCCCACCAAGCTACCTTGACGCTTCTCCTGGCATAGAGCGAATACCTGGACGCTTTCTGAGCCCTCAGCGCTTCCTCTCATACCCCGAAGCCTTATGCAAATCACGGCCAAAATTGTCTAAATCCTTGACCTTGTACAACCGCACAAGCCAGTTTTGAGACGTAAACACCTCTTCAACGGTATCTAGCTGAGGAGCTGTGCGTACCTGCTGGTTGCGTACGCGGTCCATGCCATTGTTTAGCTCATTGAACCGGTAATAGCTCATCTTGTACATAAGAGAGTTCTTCATGGCGTCGCTGGCCATGTCGTCCACACGGTATTGACCCTGGTTGAAGAAACTGCGCTCGTCAACCTCTTCGGGCCAGATACCCTCGGCGATTCTCACCATCCACAAAAACTTGTTGATGTCGTCGCCAGAGTACCCCAAAACACCGCCAAAGATGACCAAAATGTAGTCCACGTCATGCTGGCGCAAAATCGGGTACGCTGTATCCTCATCACTGCACATGGCTTTACCTACTGTGGCAATATGGGTGTTGTTCCAGGTGTTGTTGTCCACAAGCGTGGTGCGGTCGGCCATGCCACCGATTTGGTACCCGTAATCCCACCACGACATGATCTTGGCGTCCTCGGGAGTGTTCATGCGTAGCCAATAGTAGGCCTCACGGAAATCATCAATCATGTAGGTGCTGCCATCATTGAGGTAGGTGCTCAGCACAACACTGGGTGAGGAGTAGTTTGTTTGGGTCACATAATTACTCTGGAACACAAACAGCAAGATGTAAACGAAAAATGAGCCGCAGACGGCAATCTTGACAAACGGACTGGCAATCTTGGTGCCCCGCAGCGAGTTGAAAAAGGTGCCGCTCTCACCGGTAGCAGTGGGCTGACTACCTTGTGACTTGACGCTGGATTTGTTGTTACCTTTGAGATACACATCAAGCAGGGAGCTCACAGCAAGAGCGCTGGCAACGCAAATGATGGGGGTCAAGGTCAACATCAAGCGGACCATCACGCCAGCGAAATAAGAGCCCAGCACAGAGTAAACAATCAGGAAAACATGCTCGTCACGGAGCTCTCTCACGCAGAGCCATACACCAATGGGGAACATCCAGATCAAGCTCGAGTTGTCCATGAAGAAAGCGGGCCAGGGAGTGGGCTGGTGCTCAGAGACACTTGCGATGATTGGAATGTGGATCTTGGCGTACTCGGTATCCCACAGAGAGTAGAACCGTCCACCCCAGGGGGCAATGACACCAGCAAAAGTGAGGGCAAACAAGCCACCGAGGCCGACAACGGCAACGACGCCGCACAATGTGAGAACAAACCGCTTGAACTGGGCGGGAGAAACAAGAGATTTCATGTAGTCGGCAAAGGCAACCAATTGAAGCAGCCCGAAAACGCCAAACGCACCCATATGGTCTGAAGATCTAATTGGCAAAAATCCAACAAATGGGATCTGCATGGAGGCCAAGGTACCGATACCGTACCATGTGCAGTAGGCAACATAAAGGCGCGGGTTGTACCGGCCCATGAGCAGCAGGGCCAAGATGTGGAGAGGGATGATGTTGGTGATAAAGACGTAACCACCCCAAGCGGAGACCATGTAAAAGTACGAGACGGCGCACAGAGCGGCGTATAAAACGCTTCCGAGCTTCATGCTCTTGATCCAGAAATAGAAAGTGGTCATGAGCAGCGTGATGGCGATGGCTTCGTTATCATAGGAGCCGGCCACCGAACGCGAGATGTAACCGGGGGCCATGCCGACGAAAACAGCCGCCAAGAGACCTGCGACCTCGTCTTTGAGCTCACAAGTCAGCAGGTATGCCATAAAAGCAGTGAGTCCACTAAACGCCGGCGCGAAAAGCACACACACGTTACGAATATCGAGGGGGATGCCCACTTTGCCCAGCAAGTTATGAATGACGTTGGATGTGACCATAAGCCCAGGGTACAGCGTTCCACCAGTAACACGGCCCAAGGGGTACCAGGTACGATCGTCAAACCAGTTGAGGAACTCGTAAAACCCGTTCTTGGAGAGATACTTGGTGGCGCGGAAATTGAACCAGGGGTCAAACTCATGGATGATACTTTCGAATCGGATGACACTGTACAACCGCATGAGCACCGCGGCGCCAGTGATCAACCCAAAGATTGCGAATTTGAGCAGTCGCAGCGAAGGATCCATGACGTGGAGCTGTGTAAGCAGGGTGAAGAGGTAGAGGCTGGAGAGGGCGGGTGATTGAGGCGTAAGAGAGCTATTTTTCGATAGTTTGCGAGCATTTATGGGAAAGCTGGTGTACACTAAAAGGAATTGACACGCTGAGACGGTTGTAGGGTTAAAATTTAGATATTTAAAGCGGTCTAGATAGGTACCAAGGTCTTGGTGGGTGCTTACTACTGGGAATGACTACTGTGAAGCTTACCACAGACTCCTAGGCTTATGGTAAGCTTCACAGTAGTCTACACACTAAATGATGGCCTTTTGATGGTCCTTTCGATAGTCCATGCTAGCGGTTTTGAGCAATTATACTCTTGAAGCCTGCACAGTCAATATCAAGCAAGGTTCTCTATATTAGTATGATAAATTCCTTAATTGTGTTGAAGAAATCTCAAAATATTCTCAAGGAATCCTGGTAAAGTCCAGGCTCGGGCTTCATGTCTAGCCCCCCACTAGACGTATGGAGGCACGCCACCTTCTAAAATAATACACTGGTCTAAGCTATAAATTGTTCTATGCCCTAATATGCTCATAGTTCTCCAGCGCCCGCTCTCTGGCGCTCTTGTGATCGATTATCTTGTGCGGATACTTGATCTTGTCCCTCAAACTGTTGTCGGGGTCGTGAATGGAATCATCAGAAACACTTTGGAGCTCAGGCACCCATTCCCTAATATAATCCCCCGCATCGAACTTCACCGATTGAGTTAGAGGTGCCATGATGCGCGACCACATGTTTGAGTCTATTCCTGATCCTGAGACCCATTGCCAGGCCACAGAGTTACTGCCATAATCTGCATCCACGAGGCAGTCCCAGAACCACTCCTCGCCTCTCTTCCAGTCAATTAGCAGGTGCTTGATTAAGAAGCTGGCTGTGATCATTCTCACCCGATTGTGCATCCATCCAGTTGCCCAAAGCTGTCTCATACCCGCATCAACGATGGGGTATCCCGTTTTCCCAGCTTTCCATTTCTTGAAATCTTCTTCAGCTTCGCTTCCCTCACGCCATGGCATGTCGTTGTACCGCGTTTTGCAGTTCTCCCACCCAATATTGGGGTACAAAAGCAGGATATTCTGGCAGTAGTCTCTCCACCCGACTTCGTTCAAAAATGTGTGTACTGAGCTACTTTTATCAGCAACTCTGAGCCATATAGTCCGGGGGCTGATCTCGCCATAGTGTAGGTGGGGTGAGAGTTTGGACGTACCCTCGAGAGAAGGAAAATTGCGATCTTTCTCGTAGTTTTTCACCTTTGAGCTGAACTCCTCAAGTCTCTTTTGCGCACCTTCTTCTCCGGGAGACCATTGGGGCTCGAATCCCTTTGCCCAGTTGGGATGTTTGGGCAAGAGGTTCCAAGAGTCGATATCATCAGAGTCCGGCCACGAGTCTGGCGAATTGATGCTTTTGGGGCACTCCACAGGCTCTGATGGTGGCATGTGTTTGAGTAGAGCCCTCCAGAATGGAGTATAAATCTTGAATGGCTTACCGTCGCCGGTGGTCGCCGTACCAGGAGGAAGTAATTGGTTACCATCGTGAAGGATGAGCTTGTGAGTTTTTTGGATCGAGCTTTCTATTTCACTCCACCATGGTTCGTAATGCTTGATTGCGTGGATCTGATGCGCGCCAGTCTCTTTAACGATCTCATCGATGACTTTGGTAGTTTCCCCTTTGCGGAGGATAAGGCGAAGTCCGAGCTTTTCGAGAGAGGATTGAAGAGAAACAAGGCTATGATGAAGCCACCAAAGAGAAGCACCTCCGATCTTGTGTTTCCCCGGGGATTTCATATCCAGCACATATACAGGAATCACTGGTCCAGCACTTGCAGCGGCAACAAGTGCGGGCTGGTCATGTAACCGAAGATCTTGCCGGAAAAGCAATATCACTGGGCTTGATGAACTGACCCTTACTTTACTACGAGTCGAATTGAATTTCACTCCCATCTATATCGCAAGTAGCAATGTATAGTATAGCAAGTCCTACCAGCCCTTACGTACTCGGTTTATAGCTGTTGCTATCGGTCCACCAACCTATACGTCCTCTTGTGCTATCAGTCCTCAGCTGGTGGACTAATTGTCCCCTCACCGAGCTAGCAACCGCTGGATGTCTCAAATTCAGACCCACATAAAAGTATCTTCGCAAACTAGTGCCTATATCTTTCCTATTAGTAACTTGTTTCCCTTTGACATTAATGAGCTCGGTCATCGATTCCCTCTCCCTTCCTCCCTCCCTCCTTTTGAAAGACTCCCTCACCCCAAGCACTCTGTGTTGTGGATATGAGGGTGGTATCAATCATGCATCCCACTAGCGACCTAATTGGAGGCTCTCATCAATCAATTGACATCTAAATCATGCATATATTCAAACTAATCTTAGTTTTCATGCAGGTATTTCGGTTTATATTTACCTACAGCTAGCATGAAGTGTACTTTAGCGAGGAATCATCACAGCTACTAATATCTGGGGAACGCATGAAAGAGGAGTGGTAAAGAATCTCAAGCGAGTAACCAGCACAAATAGCCACTGGGGTATTGCAAGGAGCATAATCAGATGCTTTGACCCGCACCTTGCTGTGATTATTTCTCCAAGACATAATTGCAGCTTGATTTTATTCCTGCGCATTAGTGCATCAAAGGAGATGCAATATTATTAGAGTACATGCCGTTCCCTGTGAGCTGAGGGGCTAAAAAAGACGAGTCCTACTGAGAATGTATCATATATTAGCAATTAGAAATGCGGTTGGCCTACCATGAACTATACGTCCCTACACCCTCAATATCTGCTCGAAAATCTTGGGAAAAACTCAAGGGTCAGCTCACACCAAGCTTTGCATATGTTCCACGGCTACAGATATATATATGCTTGTCTGCGTATGGCTCTGCCGATGATCTGCATGCTCATGCACCCAAGTTTATTATATGCACTCACCCTCCAGGTATTACCCACATAAAAAGACAGACATATCGCTCGAGTAGCTAATGATTCTGCTTGTTGTGGTCTCACTGGCATGGGCAGCGCTACAGCTTCCGTTTCAGAAAGTAGCCAGCAACCCAGCGGCACAAGCTCTGGGAAAACGCGCTCATCAACAGTTGCCGGTCCGTGGTAACAATGTATTTTACTTGGCACAAATAAGTGTAGGGACACCCCCTCAACCCCAAACGCTCCTCATCGATACAGGATCAAGCGACTTTATCGTGGTGACCCCAGGGACTTGTAATACCGGTGGCGACGGCCGTGCTGCCCCTGGAGTGAGTCCTGTGAGTTGCGGCAGCGTTTTTGATACTACCAAAAGCACTACATTTAAGAGCTCGGCTCGTCCATTCAAAGTTGTATTCGAAGATTATACCAGCGTTTCGGGATTATACTTTCAGGACAGTGTTGCGTTTAGTGGAGTTTCACTGGACAATATCAATATGGTATACGCCACACAAGCCTCTTCAAATGGCGTTTTGGGGCTCGGGTTCGCAAACCTGGAGAGCGGGAGGGACTACACTCTGACCCCCGACAAGGATGTGTTGGGAAACGATAACAATGCCTATGAGAACTTTCCGGTGCAACTCAAGACACAAGGAAAGATATCCAGTACCGCGTACTCCCTCTGGCTGAATGATTTGGGGGCACCCAACGGCACTGTGCTGTTTGGAGGGGTCGATCACTCCAAGTACACGGGCCAGCTCTACAGTCTGCCGATTCCAGACGTGTCAAAGGGATACTACAAAAACGGAAATCAATTTAGCAGCTATTTCCCCAAATACACGCGTACTATAGTCACACTCAATGAAATTAGCGCCTACGAAGCTGATGCGTCTGAAGTACTACTTCAGGGAGCAATTCCAGCCATGCTGGATGTTGGATGCACCAACAGCTTCCTTCCTTCTACTTTTATCAATTCGCTTGCCAAAATGTTCAATGCGCGGGCCGATGGCGAGGGTGGCTGGTATATGGACTGTGGGGTCTCTGAGAACGCGTTTCTGGGATTCAACTTTATGGGAGTAGAGATTAAAGTACCTTTGCGTCAGTTTGTGCGCCCGTTTATCGACGAGTACGGCGATGTTCTCGTGGATGCGGATACCGACACAGAGTACTGTGCCGTTGGTGCTCAATCGAGCGATGAAAGCCCATGGATCGTTCTAGGCGACAACGTGCTTAGTTCAATGTATATCGTTTTTGATTTAGAGACAAATCTGATTGCACTGGCGCCTGCAGTGTACGGCCAACAGCAGTCTGATATAGAAGACATCAGCGGGGATATACCTCGCGTCAAACAAGCTCCGGCATTCAGCAAGAGGTTTACCAGCCATATTCAGATTAACGCATCTCCGACTCTCAAGTTCACCGTGTCTTCCGTCACTAGGGTTCCGGGCGAGACTGCATCCAGAGTCAAGCAGCAGGGACTTACATCCACGAGTGCGGGGCCCACCACCAAACCAAATCTTGCGCAGGTACCAACGCCAGCCAATTCTGCTGCTGATGGGCACGGTATGACCGATATCATCGGCGAGGGCATCACCACTAGCGGTGTAGATGGAGTCAGTACTGTGATAGCCGGTGCTCCCTCGGGCGCCGGCCCTGGACCTGACTAGTGATTTTCCGTGTGCAATTTCAGAATTTGTGGCAATAATTTCTGGCACTTGTGGCCCACTTTAAGATTGTGAAGATTCGAGAAAAACAGGTGCGAGCCAAAGCAAGAGTATACCAAATTTACTGATCGCAATCTTGTAATTTATATTAGATGGACCAACACAGATCGGTAATGTTAAAGCATTTTCAAAATCCCACAGCTCTTTGGCATATAGATAGACATCTAAACTAATTAAAGGGGGTTTCTAGAATAGCGATGTCTACAGAGTGGGTCCTTGAGTAACTGAGCGTGCTGATGAGGCGGCCACAAATTACCACCCCGTGGTGAGCTGGAGCGTGTCTAACGTGAAGCGGATTCCCTGGCTACGATACCGGGACATTGAAAACAGACAAGCTCTATAGTAGGCGGCCAACTACATGTGATTAATGATTGTATGTGACGGATACTGGATAGTCAAGATTATTTTCAGCTAGCGTAACCTCAAGCAGACTACTTGAGAGCAGCTGGTATGTTTGAACATGCCAACCTTTAAGCGAATTTGTATGCACGTATGACTATTCTCGCCCAACGAAGGTGCATCAGTCATAGCTACTAGTGTCTCGTCAGCTTATATATTTCGATAAGAAGCATATATTCAAGAGAAGAGCAAACGCCTGCTGCAAACTTTGCACTCGGCGTGGCACTTTGAACCTCCGCTCCAAGGAACCCTTTACATAAGCATGTCATTTGATACTCGTGCGGACCAGGAGATTGCAGATATCAAGGCTTCGAATGGTAGAGTAGAGCCATCAGTACTACTGCAGCGAATTTCGAGCCTTGAACAAGAATGTAGGAATGCGCAGCTTCCATCGCGTACCAAAGAACGATACCAAACGATATTATCGGACTTGCGATCCCAGTTCAGGGTTTCAAGAACAGCGCGGTTCCGGTTCAGGAGTTCCGTGAGAGATCCCGGTGAGGACGAGGAGGAGGTGGCTCAGGAGGATAATGCGATCAGAGGCTCTCATCCCGCCAGCGACCCCACCAGTAACCCCACCAATGCCCCCTCCTCTCCCCACCCTAAACTAGTCAATCAGACCATCACAACTGGCAATAATCTACAAAATCTCGACCAGTGCACTATTGTTTTAGATACGCCACACTCTGTGCACATCTCAAACGCCCAGGAATGTACGATTGTTGCTCAATGCCACCAGCTTCGGCTCACCAACTGCCATGAGTGTCAAGTGTATGCGGGGTGCCCTCGACCGGCCATCGAGCAGTGCACTGATCTAGTGATTGGGACTGTTTCCGGGGCCCAAAAGTGGGACCAAGTCGACGATTTCGGCTGGATACGTAGTGGGCCAAGCCCACACTGGAAACGGGGCGACGAAATTTCTCAGCCTCAAATTGAAAAATTAAGATTAGGTAGCAGCTGATTGAGTATATAAACCCCACGAGTTTCTCATAAATCACCCAAAGGTGCCAGTTAATGGTTTCCCATCTCGATGCTCACCCCATGTTGCCCCGAAACACCTCGTTGTCCACACCTCATACAAAGGTTCATGCTCAAAAGGGGCGCAACCACCGCCACCACCTTGCGCCACCTCCAACCTACCCACTCGTTGCCATGAAAGTGTACATCAAACAGTGGCCACGGTCGCTTGTAGTGGCAGGAAAAACACATGCGCTGGTGATTCGTGAGATGGAGCACCAGGAGGGCGAGAAGCGCTCGTGCTACGTCGAGATGACCGATCTACGCACCCTCGACATGCACGGCCACGTCGCGCAGCCCGCCAAATGCCTGGGTATCCTTGGTTTGATTGATATGGGCCCCGACGTTTTCCTCTGTACCATCACAGACCGCAGCGAGGAAGGCAGTCCTATGCCAGGCCGCACCATATCGCGGATTCTGGGAGCCGAGTTTTACTGCCTCAATAGGCCGCTCAACCAGTTTCTGGACCCCAATTCGATGACTCCTGAGCAGGTCTTGATGCAGCAAAAAGACAAGAAACTCGAGGAGCACCCCTGCACCGGTATTCACAAGTTGTTGTGCTCAGGTGCGTTTTACTATTCCACTGATTTCGACTTGACGGCCACTCTACAGACTGTTCCTGCAAACGCACACAGTGTTTCGTCAACGCCAATCGAGGAAAGCTTTCTGTGGAACTCGTACATGATGAGCGAGCTCCAAAAGTTCCGGAGCCGGTTGCCTGCTGCTGAGCGCGAAGTCCTCGATAATGACGGATTCTTATCGTGCGCCATCCATGGTTTTGCTAAAACCCTGCCGGTGAGCCTTAGCCCTACCCTTCATGGCCGCCTCACGGTGATTTCACGTCAATCTTGGCGCCGCGCCGGTACGCGGTACAATGCGCGTGGCATCGATGACGACGGTAACGTGGCCAATTTTGTGGAGACGGAAACAGTCATGTGGCTCGAAAACGGGCAACAGTTTGGCTACATTCAGCTCCGCGGCTCAGTGCCTTGTTTCTGGGAACAGGACGCGAACCTGCTGGGCGCTAAAATGAACTTTACGCGTTCGTTTGAGGGTGCACAGCTGGCATTCAACAAGCATTTCGAGAACATCGTCGAGCGGTTCGGCGCAGTGCACTGTCTAGACCTTTTAAGTACCAGGGCGGGCGAGCTCGACCTTTCCAAACGGTACCGGCAGCACCTTCAGGACGCGCCTGCCGCTATCAAACAGAGCTTAAGATACACGCACTTTGATTTTCACAAAGAAGTGGGCGGATCGCAAGGGTATGGTGCTGCCTCGCGTATCGTAGAGCGGATCCAGGACTCGATGCTCGAGTTTGGGTTCTACAGCTTCAATCCCTCAACGAACCTGAGCGAGACAGAGCAGATTGGTGTCTTTAGAACCAACTGCATGGACTGTTTGGACCGCACCAACCTGGTACAGCAACTCGTGAGCCGCGATGCTCTCGATCTTTTCCTTGATTATTACAATTACCCCACCACCGAGAACCTGTGGGAGAGCCACTCTACGCTCTGGGCTGATAATGGTGACCAACTGAGTATGATTTATGCTGGTACCAATGCTCTCAAGTCCTCTTATACCCGCTCGGGCAAGATGAACATTGCTGGTGCTTTGAGCGATGTCACGAAAAGCGTCAGCCGTCTCTATGTCAATAACTTTGTCGACAAGTCAAGGCAGTCTCAAATCGAATTTCTGCTGGGTCGTGGCCCGGGGCAAGTGCTGGTCACTATTTACGACCCCATCAATGACTGGGTACAGGAACAGCTCAAGTGGCGCACACGAGAATTTAGCAGCCCTCACGAGATTCAGATCTTTGCCGGAACATTCAATGTCAATGGCAAAGCCCCCAATATTGACTTGACTCCTTGGCTCTTTCCACCTGAAATGGAACAGTTCCCAGACCTGTACATGATTGGACTCCAGGAGCTTGTGGAGCTGACGGCTGGCCAAATTCTGTCCACAGACCAGAGCCGAAAACATGCATGGGAAGAGCTGGTGCTGCAATGCCTCAACCGTCGGGAGCCGTACGTATTACTTCGGTCGGGCCAACTAGTGGGCACCACCATCATGCTTTTTGTCAAAAAGACCGAGATCAATCACATTACAATGGTCGAGGGAACCTCAAAAAAGACTGCATTCGGCGGGATCACCGGTAACAAGGGCGGCGTAGCGGTATCTTTTATGTATGCCAACACGTCATTTTGCTTCATCAACTCTCACCTGGCGGCTGGTCAGAATAACGTGGAAGAGCGGCACCATGACTACAAGGCGCTCTATAACGGGATTCGATTCTCGCGCAACCGCCACATCTCGGACCACGAGATGATTGTATGGCTTGGCGATTTTAACTTCCGCCTCGAGCTGCCCAACGACACGGTACGCAAGATGCTGGCGCTTCAGCGTAATGCTGATGATGATCACCCCGTAGAGAATATGATCCCGCGGTTGCTCGAGTATGACCAGCTCAATAGCCAGATGCAGAGAGGTGAGACATTCCCTTACTTCAAGGAGGGAGACATCACTTTTTTGCCCACTTATAAATACGATGTGGGCACTGATAATTTTGACAGCAGCGAAAAAGCTCGTACCCCCTCCTATACTGATCGTATTTTGAGTCGGGGCAATGGCATCAGCCAGCTGGCCTACAACAGTGCACCGCAGATTCGGTTCAGCGATCACCGTCCTGTTTACGCGCTGTATGATGCCACAGTCATGATCATCAATAAGGCCAAGCGTGAAGCTCTGTATAATGAAATCTACGAGCGCCGCCGTAAACAGATTGGTGATGCCAACTACATGGTCAACGAAGAGGAGTTCGCGCCGGCACGGCCACAAAAGGTCACAGCTATTGGCTTCCCGCCTCCTAGCACTGAGACCAAGAAATGGTGGCAGGAAGGGGGCCAGACGAGCAAAGTGCCAATCGCGCCCCCACGGTCTGGCATGGTGCTCAACCCCCAAAAAATCAACCCTTTTGCAAGCGATTCGCGCCGAATGGATGATTTCGTGGACTCAGAAACTGCAAGACAAGAAGAACGCCGCGTACCCCGCCGGTCACCAAGTGTCATGAGCGGTGTTTCCCAGCGGAGCCAGAATACCACAAATACAGCGCAGTCGCAGCCGAGCCTATTGGATGATTCCGAGCATATTCCTTACAAGAGTCTTATTTAAAATGCATACACGTTCTGTAGTCTACACTAGAGTTTAGAAAATGTGGGCTCGAGAGCTAAGAAGTTGTAGGTGGGGCCGGAACCTAGTGGGCGCAGACTGAAGCTTGAAAAGAGTATCGAGACTTCTCGAGTTGACTCCAACGCTTTGCACGGATCAGGCCCAGGTGGTAGATAGAGCATCCCTCAACACATATTTCACAAATACGTGCCAGAGAGCATGGTAGTCCTCCGCGCGAATATTAGCAGCTATCTATTTACAATTGAAGTAGCAAGTAAGAGCATACCATCAGCATAGCCACCATTGCTCCGCTTAAAGTGTTCACGCCTATGAAACTGCTCTTGTCTCGATGTATCTCCCCTCCAATCTGAGCTAGCTCTGAGGTTGATAATCCGTGAGTACTCAGGTTGAGCATGTTTGGTTTGAAGTACATGAGCTATAGCGTTGAAGGGCGGGTGAATGGTAGGCGGTAGCTGAGTATCACTGTGAGCGAGATCATCACATGTTCTAGAGGTCACAATCCGCGACAGTAGCTGTTGAAGGAGCCCTGATGCGCCAGTGAGTAGTTCTTTTGAGTATCTATGATCTAGACCTATCTGGCGTAGCTTATCATGTACGCGAGTTTTCATTCCAGCACCTGAGGAACAGCGATTCGCACCCACGCGTATCCACTGCGCAAACAGCTTCCTGGAAATTGGGCACTGTAAGTCGGCCAGGGCGTATGTAGTCTTGAATGCGAGCATTTGCCCGTTGCGCTGCCAATCAACTCGAGTCCGAGCGGTGCTTCCTGACACAAATGAGAGGCTACACGGATATATCTGAGAAGCTCGTCTTCAATGTAAAAACCCTTTGGCGCCAGCCCTCATAGGTCTATTAGAGGATGCAAACAAACGAGAAATTACAAACTCATCATTGGTATTGATCCCCATGCGTTCGAGATCCAAGTCCAGATTGTCGGCTTTCGCATATTACTGGATACCATTGTGAACAAAGATGGTTTGGGGCAGTTGGAGGCCACTGGCTTGGCCGGGAAGTAACAGCAAATGGCTGTAATTCATCAGGCGTTTCTTCAAAGACTAAACACATGCCGCCGCTTTACTCGTGCACCTCTCGCTCATTTATATGCATTATCTATAATTAAAAAGTAAAACAAAAGAAAGGAACAATCTCATTGCTCCTTTTTAGAGAAGCTTTCCGTCTCATGGTCCAAAGTAGTAGTCTCCAATGAGTCGTCGCTGCTAAAATCCATGCTATCAGCCAATGTATCAGTGGAAGGCGTTGGAGGTCCATTTGTGGGTGAACTAGGGGATTTGGGGCTCCCACGCCGAAACAGAGAGGTCGCCTTGGCAAAAGGATTGATATTGTGTACTCTTGCCCTGGTAGAGGCGAACCGTTTCTTTTTTACGGGAGAAAACGTGGGGGTTTTGCCCTCTCTAATCAGGATGTGCGCCAGCGCTTCACCAATTGCAACGGAATTGGCAATCAGACCAATATGGCCGTCCCTTGTGGGGATTACCTTGATATTGTACTTGTCTTGATCAAATCCGTTCTTGAGCGGCAACAGCGATTTGCGGAATACCACGCCATCGCCGGCGCCAAACAGGGGGGTTTCAAACTGGGTTGTGCCAATCTCGGACTCATCGGCAACTTTTGCGCCAACAACTGTGGGCAGAGTGTTGCCATACACCACGGCCATGGGAGGGTACTTGCGCCCTGGGATGGGAGACAGCGAGTCGCGAAACTCGCGGTTCCGGGCCAGCGTGCGCTTGAGGTACGACACTGCTTCGTCGTGAGGCAGTTCTGGTGCGGTTTGCTGCAAACCATTCTGCGTTTTACGAATGATCGGGTCGGTGGAGACACAGGGACTCAGATTGTATTTGATCCAGGTGTTCACGTCCCAGAAATCAAGATCAAACCGTTTATCGGGGTTTTTTGCATCAACAAAACACTTACCGTCATCGGGTAAGAAAACAAAAGAGGACCTCATTGTGAAATTGACTTTGGGGGTCAGGACATCTTTAGCCAAGAGTACTGGGTCTGAGAGTCTCAGCGGCCCCAAAACAGGAACGCAGTCGCTGGGGCTGCCCACATACACAATCCCTCTAATTAATTTTTGGTCTGGGGACTGCTCGAGCAGTTGTTGAAGGGCGTGGTGAGCAACTAGACCGCCCATCGAGTGGGCAATGATAATCGCGCCCCGCGGGTCATGCATGTGGAGTTTTCTGAGGTACTCAATGAACTTACGCGACGAGTTTGTGCATGAAAGCCGCCAGTCATACCCCCAATCGAAAACGCGGCAATTTTTTTGGGCATGGAGTTTTCGCAACAACTTGCGCGAAATGTCGATAGGCCCCACGTGGCTGAGCATTGAATCTGCATAAATCTTTTCTGCGGCGTTCCACTCGCTATCGTCATCGAGGCCCACTTCCAGGTCTACTTTCCGCATATTAAGGCCGACCTTGAGCGGGACCCAAACCTGGCGATTAGTTTTGGTATCCCTGAGGGTGGAACCGCGGAACCCGCCCAGTACAACGACCGTTCCGTCGATATCAGGCAGGGAACTGTCCTTGAATGTCGGTCTCCGGGGCTCGAATTGGCTCTTGACCACATATGTGCGCGGGTTTGTGTAGTTTGAGCGACACTGCGTATCCTCCTCGGCAAGGTTGTGGTCATCGTGCCACTTGAGAGGCTCCGGTGCCTCCTTGGTATCGCCAAGCAGCGGGAGGTTGTGGATTGGGAGCGTGAGACGGCGCGGAATCTGGCCGCTAAACGGCATGTTGAACCCATAAACACGGCGCTTCATGTCCTCCCCCACGGGCTCTCCTCCTACAATGCTACTCGCATCGCTCACATTGGTCTCTGTGCGTTCCATGGAGAGGAGTGATGTCTAGGACGGAGGGGGGGGGTCTCTGGAGGGGCAGGAGAGGAGGGTTCCCCCTTGTTCCTCGCATGCTTCCCCGGCATGGTCCCTTGCGTGGAAGTTAAATAATTAGCAAATTTTAAATAAATTATTAGCGATCAAGTATGCGTGACCTGGGCTGCTGGGGCGCGGCCCAATGCCCATGAGTCAATTACTGCAAATGCACAAAACCCTTTCATGTGATTCAGAGACAAGGCCGTTGAAAAAAAAATTTGGGGTAGACAGGGGTGTTATGCGTGACGGTGTATGCAAGTCACGAGTCTAATTTGATGAGCCTGCGTGATTATAGAGGCAAGGCGAGAGGGGCTGATTTTGTGGGAAGCAGCTGTGAAAAGGGATGTATACGATGAAGGGCCAAGCACAAAATCATTCTCAAGGATAAAGCCGACACCACGTATAGCACCACGTAAAGCACCCGTGCAGCACCACGTACAGACCACATACAGACCACGTACAGACCATATACAGCCAGCTACAGACCATATACAGCCAGTGCTGATCCTTAGAATTGCGGCAAATAGTGCCATCTTCATATCCAACTCAACCACTAGCATGTCCAGCCATCGTGGGGTTCTTGGCAATTACCCAAGCAAACAATCAGCTTGGGGAACTCGTCACCCTCCACGGTCGTTCTTTGCGGCAGACTTGCCCCGCTCATTCTCTTGACCAGTTCAGCAACGGCGACGACTTTTTGTGGCGCGTAGGTAGACGCAGATTCGATATGCACGCTCTGCGTACCCAAAATCTCGCAGATCCGCGCTGCGACCGCTTGGGCGTTGTCCCCTTGACGAACTCCAATAACTTTCATTCCCACGAGCGCTTTGGTTGTGGCGGGGTGTGCGGGTCCTGAGCTGGTGCTGAAAACCTTCCTGGGCCGTAATTGGTAATTGATGTGGCGCCGGATGAGGCGGGCGCGCCACTACTTGCAGTGGCAAACCGCCCCGGTTGGTGGGTCCCGTAGGCTCCAAGGGTCGATCCGTGGTGAGAAATGGGGCCGTCCGTGTGTCGAGGCAACAGTTGCGCGTGAATTTTGTGTTGGTTGGGGTCCAGAAACTGTCCCGGTGTGGGTTTGTAGGCATCGTTCAGAGAATCGTACGGCCGAGATACCTGTTGCATTTCTGATGCCTCTGGGTGCTGCAGAACCGTCCAGTCTATAAGCGCGCGAACCCGATCTTCAAGCTCCCCGTGGCCCAGAAACGGGAACGCGCCATATACGTTCCCTGGAAGCTTCTCGGCATCTATCTCTCTGCCATTAAATGAACTGTTGAGGAGCTCAGCCAAGTCCGACCACATTGAGTCGTCCCATTGTGTGGCGCTCGCTGTAGATAGAGGTAAGCTCCTTCGATAGAAATTAGACGCTAGACGCGATGCCATATCATATGTACGCGCATTTGTGCTGGCTACCGGCTGGGGCTGAAGCTGGGGCTGGGGCTGGGGCTGGAGCTGGGGATGGAGCTGAGACTTGTGCTGCTGTAAAGGTGTGCTCCATGACCCTGAGGTCTGTGCTGTATCTGTAGCACTCCCGCTGCTGCTAAAAGACATGGAATTGCGACTGCTCATGGGCAAGGAGTCCCGCATGCGTCTGCTTCCCTCGCGTAAGAGCTGCAAGCGCTGCGCCTGCTGCTGCTTGTAGTTACTCCTCAGCGGACTGCGCGTTGCAGCGCCCAAATCCTCTAATTCTCCATCAATTTCAGGGATCCTCAGCGACGGCAGCTCGGGCAAATCGTCCCCAAGGTCCATCGTTGTTGGTTGGTAGGTCTCCTAGTGACCGCTGGTTTTCCTGGCTGAAGTAATGTCGATTTCGCTCGAGCAAGAGAAGAAGCGGTTCGCGCCAAAGGTTGCAGTGAAGCTTGATCCGCCCAAAGACGATATTTTCACTAAAGAGGAGCTCGCAAAGTGCGACGGCGACCAGGACCCGCGCAGGCTAGTCGCAATCAAGGGCGTCGTCTTTGATGTCACACGAAACACAGACTCGTACGGGCCCGGAAAGGGTTACAACGTATTTGTTGGCAAAGATTGCTCAAGAGCTCTTGCTAAATCAAGCCTGGACCCTGAGGACTGTACTCCAGAGTGGGAGGACCTTCCACCAAAGCTGCAAAAGACTCTCGACGACTGGTTTGAGTTTTTCAAGCTGCGGTACAATATTGTCGGTAAAGTTATGAACTAGTTAATGATGCATTATAAGTAGATGGGGGTACAGCGGCCCTGAGCGGCTGCTGGATGAGTCTAGGGGCGGATGCTGCGGGGAGCGATCCTCAAGTGTTACGGCGCAGCTACGCGTCAAAAGAGGCTCAATCAAGACTTTATGGGCTATTGATGGCCTTTTAAAGAACTGAGTCCCCGCCACGGAATGCCTGTGGATTTTTTCTCCCTTATGTCTGGATGGCAATGACTTGGACTTTTTGGAGCGTTCGTGAGCGTAAAGTAGTAAAAGTCTCAACTCAGCTTGTTTAATTGGCAGATTTAACCAGATGACGAGCTCGAATACTGCACCTTTGCCTGTTTTAGAGTTTTATTGTGTCATGCTAGGGCTAGCTTGGTATGTACTTTCATGGCGGTGATTATAATCGGAGCTGTCGAAAGCAACCGATTGGGTCAGCTAGTAGCACAGCATATACTATGAAAAGAGCTCCACAGAGGTGTGCGAGATATTCGCAAAGCGAGTCGCTCTAATCTCAGCTCGGCACTTGTCACCCTGGAGGCAGCAGCAACTTGGTCCTCAAATGATTGGTCTTTAATTAGCCAAGACACGGAAAATACTCGAGATCTACACAGTAAAATTTAATATAGCACATTTTTGGGCATCGCGGCCGGGTGATGCACTGCTCATGGGCGTGGGCCCTCAGCATCACCAACTTGAAGATTAAGTACTCTAAAGTAGCGTTGTCCGTACTTCCACCCGGCTGACAATACCAAGATTCTGATACTGGAGACGCATGTGTGTGATTATGATGCATTGGATGCTAAATTAAGGAGCGCCGCAGCTGCAGCCCTCGAGGCCAGACGCAACTCTAGAAAATTTCATCAAAATCGAATTCGGTGGGCATACAGAAAAGCACTAACAAGACCAGATTCAGATATTACCAGTAATCACTCGCCTCAGATACCCCCTATATTAACTTATTCTATTACCCCGCAGCCTGAAGTGAAATTTTGATTCTCGAAGAACTTCACAGCAGACAAGAGATAATTAAAGACATCTTGCGTTTTTGAGTACATATTTTCAGTCTCTACTATCGACCATAATGTACATTTCGATAGTCGCAACCTCGATTCTTATTATTAGAGACTGCATCGAGGTGACGCCAATGGAGCCGCTTGTAAAAATCACCGGTAGCTTCCACGGTATAAAATCATGAGACCGCCTCTCAGACTTGCCATCATCATGCAGTTCTCCACTCTTCTCTCTGTATTGTCTATCGCCTCCGCTTCCACCTTCTCCTTGGTTACTGTCCACTCTGGCTCTGATGTGCAGTACAAGTCCGTTAAGATTTCTTCTGACAACAGCCTTTCTTTGAACGGCGAGACTCGTGCCACTTTCAGCATTGGATCCGACGGAAGTCTTTATTCCAACGGCGTTCACGTCACGCTGGAGCAGGGCGCTCTAAAGACCTCCGAGACTTTCTGGTCCGGCGACGTCTGGACTGTTGAGGATCATGAGCTCAAGCTTGAGGGTTCCAGCTCATTTGTTGTTTGCCCTGGTATCAACAACAACATCATGTTTGCTCAGCACGGTATTCCTAGCAACTGTGCAAACCCCATTGGTGTGGTCCTTCGCGCCGACTGAGTGTAGATTTACCTCCACTTATCTAGAAATATCTAAGTTATAATCCATTGAATATATCACATGCTGAACATATTTTGTATATACTACACCGCTTATGAGACATGCAGACAGCATGCGTGGATGATCGCTTAATACCCATTTTCGGGTTGCGGCTTCTGGAACTGACAGGTACTAGGCAAATGACTAACAAGTAGCACTAGCATTCTTCTAATCAGAGCTATCGTTGATTTAGTGGTCCATGTTCTTTAAAAGGTTGAGGCATGAGCTGGATGCTGCGCTGTGGTACTGCGGGTGCTCGTCGCTGTCCTTGATGGTCCTGACCAAAATTGAAATTCCCCGGCCCTTGCAGTTTCCTAAAAGTCCCGCATATTTGACCGCCTGCGAGTAGTCAAGACCGGCTTCGCTGCAATCGCTCCTCGAAACACTTTTGTTGTGGGAGGCAGAGAGGATCTGCCTGACCTTATGCCCAAATGTAGGTGCCACGTTGCGTTCAAAGATTAGCTCACAGATAAAGTCGCGCTCGTTTATGACGCGCCCGTTGCAAATGAGATTCATAACTTCTAGCATTGCCGTAGTCTCTGCGCTGGCTTTTGATTGAACGTCTTCCTTGTATCCACTTCGATTTTTCGGGTCTTGGCGACCCCAGTGAACGGCCCAAACAACAATCCCACCTTTTGTGTACTTACAGTGTACATAGCCACTGTACTTTGGTTTTCTAGAAGAAGACTTTTCCTGTGCGCTAGCCGAGTGGGTCTGGTCATTGCTTGCAGGCGTCAATCGACTCTCAAGTCTGGCCTCAATTCGAGTATTATCGATAGTGGGACTAGAAATAGCGGCGTTGGGTGTGAACCGTTGGATCAAATCGTTGGCAGTAGTGGTGGCTTGCTTCCGAGTCTCTTCTAGGGGAGCATCAAGGAGTGGGTGCCTAGGGGAGGAGCTACTCGGCCGTGGTGCTAGCCGGTACATCAAGTCATCACTATTAAGAGGCTGTCTGGCAGGTGCAGGCGCTTCTTCTCTATACGAAGCTTGCTCTTTGGGAGGTGGGTAGCGGCCAAGAGCCCGCCCGTCAAGAGCTTCTTGTTTGACAGGTGGTCTTTCACTGCTCTGTTCTGCTCTACCAGAAGGCTCTTGGCCAAGGTTTCGTATGCCTAGAGCATTCTGTCTGGCTGGCTGGTTGTCAAATACCTCTTGCCTAATAGGTTGCCTTTCTACAGCTTCTTGTCTCACAGGCTGTCTTTCAAAGACGTCTCGAGTAACGGACTGCCTATTTAAATGCTCTTGAGCTGTGGGCTGCCTGTTTAAATGCTCTTGAGTAGTGGGCTGCCTCTCAAGATGCTGCCTCTCAGCGGCCCGTGCCTCCACCATTGGAGCATCAAGGGCTGGGTTTCTCGCATATTTCGGATTCTGCATGATTATATTTTGGTAATCACTGGGTTGTTGTCGGCTCAGATACATAGCAACAGGCTCCCGCGTTCTCAGGGGAGCAGTCGTTATGGGGTTAGCGCTTGCTTGGGCTAGCTCACTCGAGTAGGCACTGGGCGCTGCATAGACCGGCTGAGGATCTGAACGATACACAAGATTGTCATAGCTTTGTTGATGGTCCCTTGAGACACTGCTGTGTGGTTGTGGGCCCTCCTTGATGTGCTGGTGTCTGGATGGTGACGAGTCCATGGCACCAAGACGAGCAAGAACGTTCTGTGTAACCGACTCAATCAAGAGTTCGTGTAGCGTGGCCCCCGTGAGCGGTGTATTCAAAAATGCCTGTGCGGGGAACCCATCGAGGGCTAAAGAACGGCCACCATCATTAATAGAATCGCCAGGCCGTTTTGTGGCTTTTTCGTGTTTCAAAAACGAGGCATAGGTCGATTGTGTGGTACTGGACCCTGATCCCATCAGCGTTTCGATGGATGTGACTCGCGGAGAGTCCCCCAGGTGCGCCTCTCTCACTGGACGGCTCGGGGCCTCACGGTACGCTGCTCTCTCTGTTACGGGGATAGAGGGTAGGTAATCATTCTCGGTTCTTTGACGTTTAGAGCCAGGAGTATCAATGGGCGCGCGCGGAGCAATAGGAGACGCAGTGTTGATGCTAGGGATGCAAGGAACAATGCGGTACTGGTGCTCCGGTTTGAGCTTCGCGAGCTCGTCTTCAGATAAGTTCAAGCGCTCCTGGAGGTTCGAGTTTGAGGGTGTGCTTGGTCGTGACCTCTTGAGCGGTGCTTGAGCTTTTCTGGGCGTACGATCGTTTTTGCTGAGGCTCTCCTCGGTTGGGGCAGCTTTGTGAGCACTGACTGTACCGTTATTTTCGGGTTCAGCCATGTCAGTATTTGATTAAAGTGTAAAGAGTAAAAGAAAACGCTAGGGGTTGATCGGTTATACTGGTACGAAAATGAAGGTCGCTGACAGTTGATGGTGGGGAGAGTGGGGGCGGGGGTGGGAAATTTTTATGACGGCACAGAAGTATTGATTTAGGTCTCAATTGATAAGACACCCAGAGACCAGGATTGGTCACCAAATTGTTGATAGATAGTTTACTTCCTTCCTCTAGTTTGGTCTTGTAGTCCTGCAGATGAGCCTGAAAGGCAAGCATTGGCCGCCAGAACACGCAGCGATCACGCTAGAATCGAGCTATTTGTTCAATAAAAGTGCCAGTATTTACTCAGCTAGTTTTTGAGTCTTAATTTACACTGACATAGACTAGGAGGAGCGAACTAGAGTAGCTAGTGGGAAGGGGCCTATGGGGAGGGCACGGAAAATAAACTTATATAGAGGGAACTTATGGAAGGCTCAAATTTTCAGCATCAGTTGAGAGCGGATAGACCTATCATGGACGTTTACTTCTAGCTCCATGCTGGTAATAAGGAGAACTCGTTGTCGTGCTCTTTTGAGAACATGTTTTGCATATCCCGTCTCTTTCGCAGAGCCTGCAAATCTGTCCCAGAGAAGGTACTGGCTCGATACTTTGAGTGTAGCTACCGATCCTTTTGATATCTTGGTAAGCCTGGTTTCTAGCAAACTTGAGTGCATTCTGCGATCTTCTTGAGGCAAGGATTATCAGCTCAGTATCGTCTCGATAGTCACCCAGGTACTCAATACAATTACAGTTGGCTTCTATCACCCGCTTTACAAAGTTGCGATCATTGAGCAGCGAGTAGTGGCAATAGCAGATTGCTCCAGGAAACCGCCGTACTGCTGCCAGCACTACCTCGTCGTCAGCCCAGAGCTCACGAGACAGGTGCTTGAGGCAGTCTGAAACAGGAATTCGCTCCAAAAAGAGCATAGCCACCTCCTTGTCGTTTGCGTACGGTTTAAAATCTTCATAGGAGGGGGCAACGGCGAGCTGAGAAGAGTTCTTTGTCTTCAAAACACGTAAAAGGAGCGTCCGGTGGCGCCAGATTTCAGCAGGGAGCTCGCTCAGCAAGCGTTGGTATACACCATAGAACGCGCTGAACACGATAAGATTGCTATACCATTGAGTGAGCGCAACACTGTCCATGACATTATGCGTGATGTTACTCGGCAGCAAAACTAGTAAATGCTTTTCTGCGCTCAAATTTACTTTATCCCAAAGCTCTTGAGCCGTGAAATACTTGTAAAACACTTTATTCACGAGCGCAACCTTACACAAGGACGCTAGAGAGACCCCTCCCGATCGAGACCAATAGCCCCAGATCTTATCCAAGAGTTCCACTGGGATCCTGTTACCGGCAGGGAGAGATCGTTTGGGGGCAGACTTGTGCTTGAGGTTAGAAGCAAGGTTGAGCGACCCAAGCCCAGCTGCCAAGGTCTCTTGCTTGACTGTGCCATCCAATGCCTCACCAATTTTGAACTTCTGCCAAGGTGTACCTGTCGAGTGCTTCTTATCCGGACTAAAACGGGCCTCTCCAGCTGGGGGTTTCGGGGCACAAGTTTTTTCCATGGCTTTTCGTTTAACTTCATCCCTGGATTGGTCGGGCATTGGTAAGCCCTGAGAATCAGCGGACGGGGTTTCACCGAGCTCTAGGATTTGTGGTGACATTTCTAGGTCGTTATTCATGATTTGTTTAGTTTGTATCTCAGATCAGAGTAGTAAGCGGTATGGATGGTGAAGATAAGGTCCGATGTTGCTACGTCGGGTTGCTCGCAAGTATAGATTAAAAGCTTACTATTTTCCATGAGCATTTTGGTCCTGGTTTGCGGGCTGTTACTTAGTGTCACCCGATAGTTATCCAGCCCCCACTTTTGCCATGCATATGCGATGCATCTTGATGCAGGGGTACAGGCAGTGGGGCTGACACAATAGCCAGCAGAGATAAGGACCACAAATTTGGAGGAGTACATACGCAATTTTCTACCAGATCATGCAATGATTATGCCAAACCCCCGTTTGCACGCCTAGCTTATCTGATCGATACTGCCTCCACGAGTAGATTCAATATAGACGAGGATAGTTTAACCTTATTACCTATTACTCATGAATACGCTCGGTAAATTAAAGCTATAAATTTACTTCGAACAGCATAACGTTTGATCAATTCCTCTATATATGATGCAAACAAGGTCCTTTTTACACAAGAGCTTCATTCTGAAATAGAAAAAACCTCAGGCAGACACCCTACAGACAGACCACTTACCCATTCCTTTTGACCCTTTTTTGAATATGAAGTTTTCAACTCTAGCGCTTGTACTAGCCTCTGCCCAGGCCGACTTTGCCGAAGATGCATCGGCCCTTGCCTCGTGCGCACTATCTCTTTCGAGCATTGCCCAGCCCTGGGATAGACAGCACGGGCTCATGGGGGTGCTGAATATTCAGTTTGCGTATGCATCCGTTTCTTCTGCAGTTGAACAGCTCGCCGAGAGTTCTGAGGAGTACAACGCCAGCCGGGCTAACGTCCAGGCAATTCAGAGCCTAGGAGCCGCGGTCCCCGCCTTACTTGAGGAACTTTGCAATAAAGCGGCAGACATTCAGGCAATGGGAGTACGCCAAATTGCTGCAAACGATATCAACGACATGCTCGTTCCCACTGAGGAGATTGTTTCCAACATTTACCGGAGTGTAATGCACGATTGTGGGCATTTGAGTCAGTTATCGCGTCCCTTTTATGCGATTGAGTCGGCTTTTTACGATGCCGCGACAGCTTTTGGAGCCCAAGCTCCTCGCTTTCCGGATATCAAGTGTATGCGGTGAGCAATAGAAGTAGCGAGAAGCAATATAGACTAATACTGATGTCACAGATTAAAGCGTATCGAGGTACGTATATGGGGAGAAGCAGCACACTGAAGGCCGCTGTTCACCTACACACTATCCACCTTATACACGGCAGATAAATTGCACTTCTCCATTCACGTATCGTCAAATCTTGGGCATCGGCCCGCTTATATATTACACAAATTATTTAGTCAAAGATTGACCCTTTTCAAGAACGCTCTGGCCGTACTTTTTGATACGGATAGCATTGACGGTGATGAAGCCACTAGTATCGGTAGGGTCAAAGTCAGTGAGCTCATCCATTGAAGCCTCAGTAGCGTCGTAGAGCTTCTCAGTCTCGGAACTACGGCCCAAAATGATCAAGTTACCCTTGTAAGCGGCGCAGCGGACCTGGCCATTGACAGACACCTGGGAGGGAGGGATAGTGGAGCGCATAAACTCGCCCTCGGGGGTGAAATAGAGACCGTTGTAAAGGATACGGGACCATGTGGGAGTGACAAACTGGTCACGGATCTGGCGAACCTCGCGGTCAAGCACGAGACCCTCCAAGTCAATGTGGGCAGTACGCAAAAGGGTCAAGCCGGGGGTTTCGTAGCAGCCACGGCTCTTGATACCGATAAAGCGGTTCTCCACAATATCAATACGGCCAACACCGTTACGGCGGGCGATCTTGTTGGCGGTCAAAAACAGCTCAACGGGCTCAGTGACGGTACCGTCCTTGGTGACGAGCTTGCTGGGCAGACCCTTTTCGAACACAACAGTAAACTCCTCGGGAGTATCAGGAGCGTCAGTGGGGTCCACAGTCAGCTTCCACATATCCTTGGGGGGAGTGGTGTCGGGATCCTCAAGAATGCCCGCCTCGAAGCTAATGTGAGCGAGATTCTCGTCGGTACTCCAGGGCTTGGCCTTGGTTTGAGCAACGGGGATGCCCTTCTCCTCCGAATACTGGAGCAAGTCTGAGCGGCCTACAAAGCGTTTGATGAAATCAGGGTCTCTCCAGGGGGCAATGACCTTGACGTCAGGCTTGAGGGCATAAAAGGCCAGCTCAAAGCGGACCTGATCGTTACCTTTACCGGTACATCCGTGGGAAACAGCAAAGCAGCCTTCGCGTTCAGCTACACGGATCTGAGCACGAGCGATAACGGGGCGGGCAAGAGAGGTACCAAGGAGATAAGTGTTTTCGTAGATGGCGTTGCACTGAATGGCAGGGAAGCACAGCTCCTTGACGAATTCCTCACGCACATCCTCAACGATGAACTTGGTGGCACCGATCTTGAGGGCCTTCTCGCGGGCCTCGTCAAAGTCCTCCTCTTGACCAACATTGGCCAAAAAGGCAATGACCTCGTAGCCCTGCTCAAGCAACCAGGCGAGAATTACAGAGGTATCGAGACCTCCAGAGTAAGCCAAACACACTTTGCCTTTACTGCCAGCCATATTTCTATTACGATTTTTCACAGAGGGGGGGGCACTATATATATAGTGAGTCATGCATGATATGCGGCGGGTAGTATGCAGGGAGATATGACGGCGATTGCGGGCACTGCGGGCAGTTTGGTTTTTATTGCATGATAAGCTGTACTTTGCGATCCGCTCGGTCTAAAAATTTCACCCGATTTACATTTTTTCACCCCATTTTAGCCAGATCAGTCACCCTCGTTATCGGCCTATCATCTGCGTTAATTACCCCAAATGGAGAAAATGGGTCATCATCTCCAGCGTTTGAGAGCGTTTGGCGAAAATGCATGAATGAACTCCCAACTATGACTAAATGAGTGTCAGCCCACGTACAGCCCAAAACGAGCGACACTGTTCAATTTAATCAACCGCCAAATGGACATTCTTGTTGTCGGTGGAGGCACGGGAACCAATGCGATCCTGCCTATTTTCCCATCTATAGCAAGAAATATCAGTTATATAGTGCCGATTTCCGATAACGGGGGCTCCACGAGCGAGATCTTGCGGATCCTGGGCGGCCCTGCCATTGGAGACGCTCGCAGCCGGCTTGTGAGGCTAATGCCCGAGACGCCGCTTCGCCAGCTGCTTGCATACAGACTGCCGTCAGACAGTACCCGTGCCCGTACCGATTGGACCCTCATTGTCGAAGGCAGGCACGAGATCTGGACCGAGATCCCCAACCATATCAAGCACATGTATAGGGCGTTCTTTATCAAAGTCAACAGCGAAATCCTGCTCCGAAACCGACCCGGAAATGAGTTTGTGTTTGGCGACGCTTCAATAGGCAACCTGCTGCTCTCGGGGGCGCGAATATTCTTTGGATCGCTCGACTCGGCCATAGAGTTTGTTCTCAGCACCTCACGCGTGGACTCACGGTACTCGGTGATCCCAGCAATGAACACCAACTTTACGCATCACATTGCCGCTCTTTTGGAGGACGGAACCACAATGGTGGGCCAAACAGAGATCTCGCACCCGGCGGCGCTCCCTGGCGGGCTACCTTGCTCAGCGGTGGAGATGCTTGCGGCTGAGTTTGAGGGAGCGATGCCATTCAACCACCCTAGCTTGTCTGCCTCGCAAATAAGCTTCACCAAAGAGGCGCCGCCGCTACAGAGCAGGGTCGACCGCGTGTTTTACATCAACCCCATGGGCGCCGAGATCAAGCCCAAGCCGAGCTCGCGGGCTTTGGAGGCCGCGGCGTGCTCGCAGATGATGGTATACTCTGTGGGATCGCTCTACACGTCGATAATTCCCGTTATATTGCTGCAGGGGTTTGCGGCCAAGATTCGAAACATGCCTGCAGCTAAGGTGCTGATGCTAAACGGAACAGAGGACCGGGAAACAACTGGAATGACGGCTATCTGTCACGTACGGGCAGTTGTGAGGGCGTGCGTGTACTCGCTGGGCGGCGTGGCGACATCGCTGGTCGACGCATATGACTGGACCCAATTTGTGACGCACGTCATTTATCCTCGAGGTGCCGATCCAGATTACGATTTGTTTCAACAGCAAGGCATAAAGTTGGTCGAGTGCGCCATCAACAGCCGCAACGAGTACATCCTGCACGATCTCGAGGAATGCATGCACAGAATCAGCGCAGAGTACACTGCTTCTACCCGTGCACCTAGCCAGCTTAGCATAAATGTAGAGAGTGTGTAAGGAATGAGGGCAGGGTCTCTATCTGGCACTCGATATGTTATTACCTTCCTCGCCAGCCCCACTGATCCTACCCACCCACCCATCTATCTATGGTGGGTCTGATTAATTACACACGCCCAGCGCCCTTACCCTAAAACTCGGAAGCTCGTCATGTGCATTATCGCTGGTAATGCGTGCATGCATCGTCATGCCAGCTGATATTGCATACCTGATAACGTCTGTAAAATGCAGGAACGGGTGCTGGTGGCCTGGCTTTTGAGACCACTCGGCTCAAATGGTATAAACAACAGCCTAAACCAAAATCTGAGCTGCGTTTGCGGGTATTTTTTCTGCAATGTTTCGCCGCGACCCAATCTTTGGGTTAGGGGCCGCTGTAGGGCCCGCAGGGTTCAGGGCCCAGGCCCCCGGAACCTTGTACGCGATTATCAACCATCTGCCTACAACCTGCTAACCTTGTCGTTTACTTGAATGAGCTGGCACCAACAGCTGCCCCCACTTTCTTCTCTCGTACACGCCGGATACTTTTACAACGGCGCACCTCCCATCATGAACGGCCCAGCACCTCCGTCGAGTGCCGCGGGCACCGCAGGTACCTCAGGCACGACTGCTGGCTCCAATTCCGGAACCAATTCCTCGGTGAGCACCTCCAAACGCAAGAAAAAGACCGACAAGGACGACGAGGTCAGTTACCCCGTCAACTATCCGGTCCATGCAGTGCGCAACGCCGCCTCAATTGACTCTGCGCAGCGCAAACTGCTCCCTCAAGAGATCAAGACGCTACGCTACGCCACCGGAATCGACGAGCGTAACTTTATCACCGTTTACGAGTACACAATTGGCGACCAGCCCATCATCTGGGACTATTACACCGGGTACGTGCACCTTACCGGGATCTGGAAGGCACTTGGCAATTCTAAAGCAGACATTGTGCGGCTGCTGGACGGATCGCCCGAGCTCGAGCAGGTGTTTCGCCGAGTCAGGGGCGGCTTCCTCAAGATCCAGGGCACGTGGGTCCCGTACAATGTGGCCAAGTCGCTGGCGGTCCGGTTCTGCCATCCAATCCGGTATGCGCTTGTGGCTGTCTTTGGCGCTGACTTCCCCGAGTTGTGCCTCGAGCCCCACGAGCTGGGGTACGGCCAACTCCAGATCAAGCAGCCAAGCTCTGCCACGGGCAAAACGGCCCCCTCGCGCCGCAAATCTGCCGTCGCAGCCGCCGAGCGCACCAAGGATGCGACACAGGTACAGTATGACCGCAAAATCCGGACGCAATCGGCGCCGCAGAGACACAAGCTCTGGGATATGCCCAACTCTGAGGATTGTGCAATCGATACAAGCGACGACGAAAGCGACAGTTTGCCCAATAGCCCACCTCCCATGCCGCGTAAACTGAGCTTTGTGGATGCCCAGCAGGTCCTTTCATCTCCCCCGCAGTTTCTTGAGATGCTCCAGGCCACAAGATCGCTGCAGCAGCTGAGTTCTGGCTCTTTGTGGCCCGCTGGTGGCCTTGGCGGCGACTTTGAAGTTGAAGGAACAGAGAAACGGTATGTTTGGGATGGGGGCGAGAATCTAAGAGAGACTTGAAGATAGAGGAGGGAGAGGGGCAAGATACTAGGGGAAGGCCGGCAAGGGATTCTGGCGAGGCGAGAGGTATGGGCTGCCATGGCTATGGTATCTCCTAGCTGAAGGTATGCAGCCGCTATCGACCACGGTATCTGAAGCCTCGGGGTCACCCCTAAAAGATTCTCTTCCCTATCCGGATCACTCTGGAAGATCTTGCCCGTCCAGTCCACTAGTCTGCACTTTCCCGCACACAAAGCCTTTTAACCAATCCCCAGCACCGGAATTCTGGCACTTGAACTTGCTATTTACTATTTAATATTCTATTTATTCAATATACAAAGAGACTTCAACTACAGTAATGAAACTGTAGAGTCACCAAGAATGAGTTTGCCTACATGTTTTCACCTCTACATGTTCACCTCTACCTGCACCTCTACCTGCACCTCTACCTCTTTTCAGCAACTCAAGTATTGCGAAACCACTTCACCATGTGGGACCCTTCTCCACATCTCCACAGAGACACTGCATTTTAAGCTGAAACCTGCAGCATTACGCATAAGACCTCCCAAGTACCCCCTGGCCCGAGCTGAGAGTAATAAGACCCTCTCGTCTCTTCAACTAGGGACAAGACCCCTCCACAGGCCGTCAACGGTGATAGTGTACCCCCGGAATGTAGGCAGCCTGGCGACCTGAGAGGCTTGCCTGTAAATAACTGAATAACAAACTAGTAGCTGCTCTGTAAATATGCCCCCAATCACCGCTAGCACCTCTCTAGCTGGAGCCCCGTAGCCACCCCCTTCTACCCCACCACCTATCTTAAACCCATTCTCTGTATTTACTTTGCTTTACCTAAACATGGAAATCGACCCTGATGTACAGATGCAAGATGCCTCTTCTGGCATTCCAATGGACGATTTCCAATATAATGACGATGTGATGATGCAAGAGGATAACGACAGTCCGCTTCCACCCGTGGGAGTGGGTGAACTCGAAGGGTGGATCGACCAGCTTTTCAAGTGCCAGCCGCTAAGCGAGAAACAGGTTCGCCAGCTTTGTTCTATGGCGAAGGATATCCTGCAGTTTGAAGAAACTGTACAGCCCGTGCAAACCCCCGTCACGATCTGCGGCGATGTCCATGGCCAGTTCCACGACCTCCTCGAGCTTTTCCGCATCGGCGGGCCCTGTCCCGATACCAACTATCTGTTTATGGGCGATTACGTTGACCGTGGCTACTATTCAGTCGAGAGCGTTTCGTATTTGGTCGCGCTCAAAATCAGATACCCGAAACGGATAACGATCCTCAGAGGCAACCACGAGTCACGCCAAATCACCCAGGTGTATGGGTTTTACGACGAGTGCCTGCGCAAGTACGGCTCCCCTAGCGTCTGGAAGATGTTCACCGACCTCTTTGATTTTTTCCCCATCACTGCCCTCGTCGACAATAAGATCTTCTGTCTCCACGGCGGTCTCAGCCCTAATATCGAAACCATTGATCATATTCGCAACCTTAATAGATTCCAGGAAGTGCCCCACGATGGGCCCATGAGCGATCTTTTATGGAGTGACCCCGACGAGCGTCAGGGATGGGGCGTCTCCCCCCGCGGCGCTGGTTTCACATTTGGTCAAGATATCAGCGAGCAGTTCAATCACAAAAATAACCTCTCGCTTGTTTCTCGCGCACATCAGCTTGTTATGGATGGCTATGCTTGGAGTCACGAGCAGCAGGTCGTCACCATCTTCAGCGCCCCAAATTACTGCTACCGGTGTGGTAACCAGGCCGCGATCATGGAAGTTGATGAGGATCTTTATCATACCTTCCTTCAGTATGACCCGTGTCCACGTACCCTGGAGCCGAGCGTTAGCAGGAAGACTCCCGACTACTTTTTGTAACAGAGCATGCGAGTTGTTGACTTTGGTGTTTATTATGGTGCATGGTGGCATTTGGTTTTTAAAAAATATAGTATTCTAGGTAATTATTGTGAGTGGTTGATACAAGAGTAGAGCCGGTCCACAGGTGGGTCCACAGGTGGGTCCACTGGTTGTGAAATAATGACCGAGACTTGAGCTATCACTGTGCTTGCTATACAGAGAGTAATACAGGCCCTCAATTGTTCTTGTAGATGTTACACGTTAGCAGCTTTGTCTGGAAACTCTCCTATACTTGAACCCTTTGGTCTGACTTTGAGTTCTTTTCTTGGGGTGGCCTATGAAACAGTAGTCAGATAAGTCCATGATCCTGACTACTGAGATGATACTGAGTTGAATCATTGTGGTCTTTTTGGCGTCATGATACCGAGAGCCCATGCCTATGCTCAGGCTCAAGATTAGAGCTTTGCTAGCGAGTTCGCAAGATAACAGATAAATTCTATGATCTTCACTATGAGATTTTGGATACGCGTGTTTGTGGCTGTATTTTAGGGGTTGGGCATCTCTGAATCTCCATCGAATCACGTCAAAGGGTCCTAGAAGACAAATCTCATAACATCTCCTCATCGCTACTCATAGCTACTACTCATAGCTGTGCCACATTATAGCCCCGATATAAGCAAGAAAGGCTAATTGATATTCATCTAGCTCACAACGCTGGATTCATCAAGGGATACCTCCATGACCTCCATGTAGCCCAGCCTGGTGTTGTTATCGTTTTGCATAGCCACGTTCTCGTATGCTAGCTTACGTAGACTAATTTCATCAATTAATCTATTCAAGACCGAACTTCCCCACCAGTAGCAGACCACCAGCACTTGATGTCTTACAGCTTTGGCTCACACCCGCGCTCTGCAGGTCTCGAGTACTTGCACGAGTAAAGCATGACATCCTATTAGAGACAAAACTGTATGCAAGTGCAAGATTCACGTCCCAAGGCCGAGGCACTTGTGGCACTTATCAGTGCAGAGACGGAACTGAGGTGGTCTTTGCGGCCGTGAAATAACTTCTCCGGACTTGATGCTGATTTCTTATAAACCTCAATCTATCTCTTACATCCATGAGGTCTATACAGTATGGAATCCATGCGGCAAGCCGTCATATTTCAGCCATGTGTATGTTGGTTCTGTGAGTATCGGTGCGCTTGTATATGCTTGATATCAGAGCCAGATGAAGTGATTTAGGGAATGGAGTAATTTAAGGAATGGAGTAATTTAGGGAAGCCAAGCCGTGGTAACGAGTCGGCACAACCCAGAACGGGTACCAGTCTATACCAAAATTGAGTTCGAGTAAATCAGTCAAAGCTCAGATAACTACGCGTTGCTAGTTTTTCAAGCTCCTTCTATTGTCGCTGGCTTGCTCTCTATTACCACTGGCTTGCTCAGGTCGAATGAGAACACGAGTGCACACCGCCGGCGTGGCACCTTAGCACCAGCACCAGCTGGCCGCGACGCCAATCGTTCGCACGCCGCTCGCTCCGTAAATAATCAGCTCTAAACTGTCTAAAATTAATAACTACAACGGCTTTACTCGTAAGCCTCGCTGAATTTATCAGTGATCTCACTAACAAGCTCCTTGAACTCCTTGTCAGCCTTCTCACGGCCATCCTTTGGCTGGTAGAACTTGGCAGAGGAGACCTTGTATTTAATATCGCTGGTCTTGTCGGCAAGCTTGCTCCATTGAGCGCCGGCGGCAACAGCCTTTTGGGCCTCATCGTGGTAAGTGATAAACACCTTGAGCATATCGTTGGTTTTCCAGATGGGGCAGAAAGCGTCATAGTCAGAGTAACCGTTTTGCTGCAGGAAATCGTCCTTGACAAGAGAAGCAACATCCAGGGTAATCTTATCGGCATCACTCAGTGCGCTCTTACCAACCAACTGAACAACCTGCTCGAGGTCCTCAGCCTTTGAAATAATCTCCTTGAGGCTATCACGCAAAGCAGGGAACTCGGGGAACTCTTTGCCATAGTATTCGTTCAAAATATCAGTGTACTTGGAGTACGAAGCGCTGGTGTTGATGGAAGGGAAATGCTTGCGCTGGGCCAGTTTCTTGTCGAGACCCCAAAAGACCTGGGTAATAGCCAAGGTGGAGGTGGTAACGGGCTCAGAGTAGTCACCGCCAGGGGGAGAAACGGCAGCAACAATGGACACAGAGCCCTCGCGTTTAGGCAATCCCAGGGTGGTGGCACGGCCAGCACGCTCGTAAAAGGAGGCCAAACGAGTACCCAAATAAGCCGGGTATCCCTGGTCAGCAGGCATTTCACCCAAACGACCACTCAGTTCACGCAACGCCTCGGCCCAGCGGGAGGAAGAGTCGGCAATAAGTGAGACGTCTTTGCCCTGATCGCGGAAGTACTCGGCGATGGTGACACCAGTGTAAATGGAGGCCTCACGAGCAGCGACAGGCATATTAGAAGTGTTGGCAACCATGCAGGTACGCTGCATGATGGGCTCTTTTTTGCCATTGACCTCGGTGTAGAGCTCGGGGAACTCTTTGAGCACTTCGGCGCACTCGTTACCGCGTTCACCGGTAGCAATGTAGACAATGACGTCAGAGTTTGAGAACTTGGAGATACTCTGCGAAATAACGGTCTTGCCGCAGCCAAAAGCACCAGGAATACAGGTAGTACCACCCTGGACCATGGGGAAGAGGGCATCCAGGACACGCTGGCCGGTCAAGAGGGGGTGGTTAGCCTTTTCACGCTCGGCGTAGGGGCGGGGCAAGCGTACCGGCCAGGTGTGGTAGAGCGCGTACTCGAATTTCTCGCCATTAAACTCAACCTCGAGGACCTTCTCCTCGACAGTATACTGGCCGGGCTCTGCGATGTGAGTGATGGTACCACGAGCTTTGGGAGGCAGCAAAATCTTGTGCTGGTCAAGCAACGCGTTTTCGTAAACGTGACCAAAAACGTCGCCGCCAGAGATGTGGTCACCGACCTTGAATTCAGCGGGGGTAAAGTCGTACTTGCGGTCGCGATCAAGAGCGGGAGCAGTGATACCGCGGGGGATATAAATACTTTGAGAGAGCTCCGCGATCTTCTTGAGAGGGCGCTGAATACCGTCGTAGATAGTATCGACAAGGCCCGGGCCAAGCTCGACCGAGAGGGGCTGGCCAGTGCGACTGACGGGGTCGCCGACCATCAAACCAGTAGTCTCCTCGTAGACCTGAATTGTGGCCTTGTCGCCTTGGATCTTGATAACCTCGCCCATGAGCTGGCCATGGCCGACCTTGACGAGCTCGTACATTGAGCAGCCATCGAGGTTCTCGGCCACGACGACGGGCCCGGACACGCTGAAAATCGCGCCGTAACTAGATTCCTTGTCTTCGTCGAGCGAGAGCGCCGACATCTGCTTTGCAGGAGACATTGATTGGGTGATAACGACAACGTAAGCCTATCTTGATATGGTCCTGCTTACTAATGCGCACTCATGGGGGTGCACCCTAGCAGCCTCTGTAGGGTCGAAACCTTTTGCAATTAGCAGGTAGACCAAGCGCTTAGACCAAGCGCTGCGGCCCTCTGCTACGGCCCCTCTTGCCCTCTTAGTTCTCTCACTAGCCCACTAAAAGTTAACCCCAAATTTAAATAAGCTAACCCCTAAAAGTTATCTACTCCCCCCGCAATAGCCCCAGGGCCTCTGCTCCCAGCTGGGTACCTAACAAAGCTCAAAGGCTAAAATAGTACCTTACATCATGCGTGGGCCTGAGGAATGGTTAGAGACGGTGCTCAAGTGTAAATATTTGGAAGAAGCGGAGATCAAGGAGCTCTGTGAAATGGTCAAAGTGCTGCTAATGGAAGAGTCCAATATCCAAGCGGTGCAGAGCCCGGTCACGGTCTGCGGCGACATCCACGGCCAGTTTCACGACTTGCTGGAGCTGTTCCGGATTTCGGGAGGGCTTCCCGATAGTGTCAACTACATTTTTCTGGGCGATTTCGTAGACAGAGGCTACTTTAGCCTGGAAACGTTCACGCTGCTCATGTGCCTCAAGGTACGCTACCCGGCTCGGTTGACGCTTGTTCGAGGCAACCACGAGTCGCGGCAAATCACACAGGCGTACGGATTCTACGACGAGTGCCTCAGTAAATACGGCACCACCACTGTATGGAAGTACTGCTGCCAGGTGTTTGACTTTTTGACGCTGGCCGCCGTCATTGACTCGCGGATCTTGTGTGTCCACGGCGGCCTGAGCCCCGAGATCCGAATGCTAGACCAGATCAGAGTCCTCAATAGAGCGCAAGAAATCCCCCACGAGGGCTCTTTTGCCGATCTAGTGTGGAGTGATCCCGACGACTCGGCCGGAACTTGGGTGGTGAGTCCCCGCGGTGCCGGCTGGCTATTTGGAGCAGAAGTGGCACGAGAGTTCAACCACGTGAACGGCCTAGATTTGCTCGCCCGTGCGCATCAGCTCGTCATGGAAGGCTTCCGCTACCACTTTAAAGACAAGGATGTGGTCACTGTATGGTCAGCGCCAAATTACTGCTACCGGTGCGGCAATGTTGCCAGTGTAATGAAAGTGGATGAGCAGGCCCAAGCAAAGTTTAGTATCTTCAATTGCGTCCCTGACGATCAGGTCAAAATGGCCCCGCAAAAGCTACAAAGGAACGATTACTTTTTGTAGCCTGCTGGCGGGCTCCAAACTGAGCGTGTGGTGATTATACTGCGCCAAATCGAGCGTGGATGGCGCTATCTAGAAGGAATTTTGCCTGTGGCACTCCTCCATCACTTGGACTAGTGAACACTCAAAAAAAGAATTAATAGAAGGGAGAGCGCGGTGAAAAAGGCCATCTCTGATTGTGTACTCCCTAGTATTTAGATATTTTAGTTGCGAGTTGAGCAAACGCAGCGTGTGGCTAAATGCCTGTGTGGTGGTAAAGAAGGGCCGCAGACTCGCTTTGAAGTACTCTAGGGGTTTGGGCAGAGTCTTGAGTGGTACGCTGCTATTGAAGAGACTCTATGAGAGAGACTCTATGAGAGATTCCCCAATCAATTGACCCTTAATACTGGTCTGAGAACGTAGTAGTCATTGCCCGCTTGTGCCTAGTCTCTAAAAACTGGACGTCTCGTCTAGATCTAGAATTAAAGTTATCAATATTTTGAATTTTTCATGTACGTTCAACTACTTTTAGGCCTTAATGTCAAGGATATACCTGCAAAGATTGCAAAAGACTGGTCAAGAGTTGGGGGCGGTAATGACTGGTACTCTAAGGAAACGCGTGTATTTAATGACTTGGAGTGTAGAGCAAAGGCATGATCTGGTGTATAAGCCAGGCTCCAAAGTGAGGGCACAAAAGAAATATGATCAATGTCGGAATGCCTGCACCACTGCCTTCACAAGTGCCCCAGCGCCATATTCGCTTGTGGAATCGTCCTTGGATCGCCTGTCGTCTCTATTTGTCACTCGTATCCATCGCTCGTTGTTCCGTCACACCAAGTTCACTGTTTCAAGAATTTCTTGGGGATCCGCGAGATAAATGCAACACTACCATCACGGACATGATCGTTCTCTGCATCGCCGTGCTCATACGCATGGTAAAGTCTCTCGTGCTCGATATCCTCAGGGTGAACGATCTTGACGTCGGGGTCCTGGTCCTTGTGGAACTCGTTCCAGTGGTGAACCTCGTACTCGTGCTCATAGTCGCCGTGGTGGCCAGGCCCAAGTCCGAAATCAGGCAGCTCGTTGCCTTCCTGGGTGAACTTGCGCCACTCGTCCAGCGAAACAAGCCCGTCGCCATCGAGATCTAGCAGATCCAAGACAGTCTTGACGACATTGTCCTGGGTATCAGTGGAGATTGCAGTCTCGCCGGAGCCGGTACCGTCGCCCGACCCAACCTGAGAAGACTTGAGGAGTCCGTAAAGATTGAGAATATCCTCACGCGACCACGTCTTGCTGCCGTCGTTGTCGTGAAGGGTGAAAAACGAAAAAGCATCAAAGTTCTCGATTCCGTGCTCCGTCTTCATATGACGCACCTGCCACGAGTCCCCTTCTTTTACGGGAACGGGGTTATGAGCCAGAGCAACCGCTAAAAGCGCCAGATAGTGCATGTGTCAGGCAAGTATTGGCATAGGCTTGTCTTTGAGATTGGGTGTGAGGGGGTGTTAATTATAATGGGGGTGTTAGTTCTGGAGGGAATCAGGGACAGTTGGACGGCTCATGGTGGCCCCAAAAGGCCATTAAGCATTGTGGCGGATCCCGAATCTCGGCATTTGTGGAAAGTTTGGCTGCATAACCTAATCAAATAGAGTTTGCAAGCGCCTTCGTAAGATCTGAAACATACATGCATTCAAGGGGGTCTAGGCCGGCCAGGTGCCGCGGCAGAGCATCATAGTAATGGTAAAGCAATTCCTTAATGAGCAGAAGGGCGTTTCAGGGTCATATTTTGTTTCATATCGCGCTTGTTCTCTCCAGAACGTCATTTAAACTCTCGTTGTTGGCCGCTGCTCCTATCCACGGCCCTTCCCCCTGCATACTAAGCGACACTACCAAGCTTAAGCGAGGCGCTGTATTTGAGGGTACGACTGCAAAGTCTAGCCAACAAGGCCAATACCAGCGCCGTGTGAAATACCTATAAATGTATCACTTGTTTAAATACTCATTCAACTGGTCAAACTAGCGCCTCCCCTATTCGACTGCCGGTTCCAGCCGTCCTCCCCGCTCAAACCGGCAGCCTCGCTGCCCACCGAGTGCATGAAGATCGCGCAGGTGCAAAGAGGAAATTTTGTCATCATGAATGGGCATCGGACAAGCGATCTCGTTGGGGATTTTGACGCGTACGGAATGCCCGTGATCCCCCAGCAAAGCCAGAGGAGCTCGGGACTCATGGGCCGGTTGCGCAAGGCGCAGTCAAAGAGTCACGTCGCGGACCAGGGCGGCGATGACGACGACGAGGCCGGCCTAGACCCGGGCCCCGGGTTTCCGGGCCTCTCAATTCGCGAAATGAATAATTTGGGTGACCGCCACCGCTACCCGACCATGGACTCGCAGTCGCGCACCATGAGTATGGCTTCAAACGGCACCTACGACACGACGCCGATTATCCCGATGCTCGGCTCGCAAAGCGGGTTCCAAACAAAGAAAAACGGAAATGTACAGTACCGCCAGCGCATGATCGACCAGCGCAAGCAGCTTTTGACTTCAGATACAGGCCTTCCAATGCCCGGGGCTCCCGGTACCCAACCGCCAAAGGGCAACAGCCAGAGGACGATGTCGGGCCTATCGCATGATCCATTCCAAGGATTCAGTAACAGAACCATGTCCCTTTCCTCGCAAAGGGGGTCTCGCACGCTCTCAATGAAGAACCCCTCTTCTCCCCAAGTTGGCTGGAATGGGCCTCCTGCCGCTGCTGGGCACGGCTACCCTGGAGGGCATGGATACCCCGGCCCTGGCCCCGGTCATGGATACCCAAGCTCAGGCCCCGGTCATGGATCCAATGGCCACCTCACACCAAATTTAAACGCCCAATCTCTCAATAATTCACATACGCAGCTCGCCTCCCCCAGTGGTAGCAGTGGTGTTAATAGTGCCCGTCGCTCCGAGGTGGACGCTGCACACGAAGAGATTCAAAAGCTAAGGGCCGAACTCGATAAACGCAAATCAGTCGATACCCAAGCCCGCAACTCTGAGCTCAGAGATTTGCAACAAAAGTACTCTAGTTTGGTCTCGCAACAAGAACAAACGCGGTCCCAACACGCGGCTGTAGTTGACCAGTTGAACCACTTGAACAGCGAGTACTCAGCCCTGAGTGATCGGTACGCCGCCCTTAGTGACCAGCATACATCCCTCGAGAGCCAGCATACGGCTCTCAATGATGATCACAGGCAGCTTAAAGATACTCATGCTGTCCTCAATGACCAGCACGCAGCGCTCTCTGGGTCCCGGTCTGCTCACCAAGAAGAGAACGATGCAGCGCTGCAGAGCCTCAAGGATGATCACTCTTCGCTAGCACGGTCATACTCTGCGCTAGAGCAGCAACACAATGATCTCCAAGACAAGTATGAGCAACTGTTGTACCAGCACGCCGACACCCAGCACCTCGACACTGCCCACCGCGAGCTGCAGACCAAATACGCTGCATTGGAGAAATCGCTCCAGGCACCCTCACCGCATGAACAGGAGCTCGCAGAGCTTCAAGATACCCATCGCGAGCTGCAGGAACGCCATGACCAGCTGGAAGCTGATCACCAGGCGCTGACTCTTGAGCATCGCACTCTCACGTCTCGTGGCCCCACCGCACCCGCCGAGTCAGAGACTATCAATGAGCTTCGCAAGGCCAACGAGCAGCTCACTGCCGAGATCCATGTCTTGTCTATCGAGCTTGCCGAGAGCGCACGTCGTGAGCTCCAGCTTCCCAGCAATGTCAAGGCCGATTCTGCTGCTGGCCAGTTGTCGCGTCTCGAGACAGAACTCGCTTATGAGCGTACTCGCCGTCTTCAAGCAGAAAAGCATTTGCATGTTCCCGCTGAGCACAAGGACCTAGCCCGCAGTCACGCCGAGGCCACCCAACTCTTGGATATGCGTAACCAGGAGTATGATATGCTGCAGGCTCGCCTTCACGATGCCCTTGACACGTCGCAGCAAAACGGTACGCAGAATGGGGAGCAACTTCGCGATGTAGATCCTCATCAGGCACAAAGCAGTGACCTTGATCTGCAATACCGTCAGCTCTACCAGCACACGAATTTTGTTGAGCAAGAAAACGCGCGGTTGCAAAAGATGTTGGACGAAGTCAGTGATCGGGGTCCGCTTGCTGATCGCCTCAAGTCTGCCGAAGACCAGCGCGACGTGCTTCAGGAAGCGCTGCGGACACTGCGTGAGCGCAAAGACCACGAGATCCGG
Source organism: Wickerhamiella australiensis (assembly GCA_030579635.1). NCBI lineage: Eukaryota > Fungi > Ascomycota > Dipodascomycetes > Dipodascales > Trichomonascaceae > Wickerhamiella > Wickerhamiella australiensis. The sequence continues at coordinate 61,393 of JAKTRM010000021.1, read as the reverse complement.
CTGTTGCTTGACCGGTCGCGCCAGCTCGAAGCGCGTCTGGACCGGCCCCGTTTGGCCTCAGGCTCATCGAGTCGTGTCTACTCTAATTCCCGCTCCAGCGTCTCGAGTGAAAACTCCCAGGAGCTTAATGGCGACTTGACGTACAGTTCAGAGACCGACAAACCTCTCGAGCCCCCGCGGATGCGTTCTGCTCCTCGTCCTGCCTCGCCTTTGCATATCAATTTCAACATGGGGGACATGTACCCCGACCATCGGGCAAGAACAGAGCAGCGCACCAGCCCTCTACCCTTGGCTTTGGGTAACTGAGTGGGGCTAGTCTTTTAGTTTAGCGGCCGTTTAAATGGCCAGAATTTGCATAAGATTATTTAATTGGCATATTTCAAATTGGTTGAAGAGGGGAGCCTACATCGCTCGCTGCAAAGAGCTTTACAGGGCCTGCACATAATTTTTCGGACCTGCAGGTTTTCTGCAATAGCCAGCAGATTGACAGGAGTCGCTATGGAGCAAGTATATGGCGTCCCCATTTGTGGTCCGTAGTTTCACTGGAACACTTGACCTGGCGCGTCCCCATGGCACTCACAGGTCACATCTTTTTAGGGTCACTCCAAATGTAGACTTTAAGGGTCAATTGTGTGTACTATAATGTTGTAACCCCTCAATACTTGAAAGGAGTTGCTCAGTACAGCAACTTCGTAATGCACAGCTTTAAAAGAAACAATAACAAGAGGAGGCCGCTGCAACTAGCTCCGAGAAAGAAGGTCAGGAAGACACTGAGGATTCGAAGGCGACGCCAAAAGAAGGAGACCACCATTCAACTAATATTATATACATAGCATTCAAATATCCTTGTAACGCCATTGGACGTCCAAATTCTGGTACTGCGACAATACAGGGTACCCAATCAACTTGGCGCTTGAGATCTCCATTGTTTCTCCAGGCTCTGTAAACACAAGTAAAGGCTGCCTGTCGCAATCCTTCTTTTTCAAGTCATCTGTGCCCAATAAATCAATGACCATGCGCGTGTACTCGCCCTGGTTCAGGTATATACCAATGTGGCGACTCTCGTGCGGGTCTTTGGCGTTTAATTTCCAGCGCATCCAGTACCGATTATCGATTAACCGCCACTCTGACCATTCGTGGGTTGCCAGGTGGATATCAATTGTATCCGTCTGGTCTGCCTTTGAGATTCGACGCATCTTGGCGCGCTCAAACACTAGTGTCTGACCCACTTGGGATGCGCTGACCTCCGCAATGGTCTTTTTTGCATACCCCGATTCGACAAAATCCAGGATACTTGAGCGGCGATACCCCATATCCCGTATTGGCAGCGGGGTAGCAAACGTCACCAGTTTGGCAATGAGGGAGACCTGAGAGTCGCGACCCAGTGTCAGAAACTCGTTGCTGAGCTGTAGGGTAGCTTTCCCATGCACATAGTCAAGTCGGATTCCGCCGTCGCGCTTTTGGAACTTGTATAGGGCGTCGGCCTCGTCGTCTGCTTTGGCGCGCCTTGCCTGGAACTGCGCCTGTAACGTCAACACATTTTCAGGCTTGAGCTGGGTTGGAAGCACATCTTGGTACTCGTTGCGGAGTTTCCGAATAGCATTGCGGATAGTGAGGCTCGTGTCGGTGTTTGTCGCGTCTTCATACCATTTGATATCATTCTCGCGTGCCCAATGGATGATCTCATGTTTTGAAAAATTGAGAAGCGGACGCAAGGCCTTCAGGTTCGCAGCGTCAGCACGGCCCCCACTGGCTGTCGCAGGCGGCTCAGGAGTAGGATCGAGCAGTGTTGACTCGCTAATTCCCGCCAGCCCGTACCATCCACTATTTTTGAGGGCTCGTATAAGAAACGTCTCATACTGGTCATCAATGTGGTGGCCATAAAGTAGACTGTTTATGCCATTTGCCTTGCAAGCGGCCTTTAGCACCTTTATACGCTTATTGCGGGCGACCAGTTCCAGCCGGGCTTTGGGTGCGTGGCCGAGAGATATTGAGAGTTTCTGGGGCGTTATTCCCATTTGCAGAAGGTTCTGGGCCACGAGGTTTTGCTCTTTTGCACTTTCTGGCCTTATTCCATGATCAACAATAAATCCATGCACAGTGACATTTCTTGGACGAGCCCACTTCTGGGTCAAGGCTGCTAGGACCATTGAATCTACACCTCCTGAGCAACTGACGCCTATTGATTTGTGGGGGAAAAACCCCAAAAGGCGCTGCAAATTGTGCTCAAACCGAGCAAACATACACAAGAGCCCACAAAAAGCTACAAGACCTTTGACTCAAGACCTTGACTCAAGACCCTTTTCAAGTCAAAGACCCTTCACGAGCTCGCGGTAGTCTTTTCTCACATTATACCATAATGAGCAGCGTTTCATGGGCCGATCAACAAAAAATCAATGAGTTCTCCAAACTCAATACCCGGTATTTGCAGTATGAGCAGGCAATCAAGCAGCTGGAGCAGGAAAAAGAGGTGCTTGCCGACGCACAGTTAGAGCTCGAGCTCATGGACGAGGACGAGCACCTGGACTACAAAATCGGCGATACATTTGTGAGTTTGCCCCAGGCCAAAGTAGTGGACCGGTTCGAGACTCAGCAGGCGGAGATCGACGAGAAAGTCAATGGCCGCAAGCAAGATCTCGACCAGGTGAGCTCAAGAATGACTGAGCTCAAGAGTGAGCTTTATGCTCGCTTTGGTAGTGCTATCAATCTGGAGAGGGAGTAGGTGAGCTCGACCTCGTCACCCAACCCACCACCTAGTTTCCATGTATATATCTTAAAACTTGAATTTATCAGCATCAAAACTGCTAAACAATGCTTTTGGAACCGTATTCTTTGTGCAGGCTTGTCCTGGATCGGATTCCATGTGCTACCTAGACGATCTAATTGCCGCACACAGGTACACGGTCTGCTGGCGTGTGCTTCCGGGTGTGCTACCTTCCTCGGGTATATAAGCGCGCCAGCCCCTCACCAATTACACACCAGTCCTTTTACTTGTAGGCATTCTTTCCACTGTTGGCGAAATTTCATCCATTTGAGCACCCAAGAGCCTAGTTTCATCCTCCCCAAAGGAAGCAGCTGAGAAAAAGGCTACGCGGGCCTGTATTGTTTGTGCTACACGACTCTTGTACTTCCAGCTGTTGGTATAATGTTTACTTTTGTATCTGGCTAGCTCTTGTGGCTCATGGATTCCCGGGAGCCAACTCTCCACCCCCACTACATGCATGGCCCCACATTGATCAAGGCCCAGAAAACCCTAAAAAACCCGAAAAATATGAAAACCCGAAAAAAGGTGAAAACCTAAAAATAATAATAGCCAGGTGCTACCAATTTATAGAGTCTATAGCTATAGAGTCATATCGAGAGTTAGTTTGGGCGACTAGAAAATCTTGGAATCCTATACCCTTTGAGTAGGTATGAAGTCCAGTACCTTTTAGGTATGAAGTCCAGTACCTTTTAGGTATTGAGGTCCAGTACCTTTTAGGTATTGAGGTCCAGTACCTTTAGCAGGTGTAGAACACCAAGAAACTAATTCTGCTATGCCAAGCAGCTGCCTTGGACCACTTTTGCACCAACAATCACTTGATTACCCCACACTACCTTTGACCAATGGCGTGCAGCCTAATACAGCCTAATGGAGCTCTTCAAGAGTGGAATAAATTAGATAAAATATTTAAATTTTCGTCGAGTTTCGTAAAGGTTCTCCGTTAGCCAGGTCGGACAGAGAGGGCCCGCCAGGGGTCCCGTCAAGGTGGTCATAGGGGCAGGCAACTAGTACCTATTACAGTTGGGCTGGAGCCGTACCGCTTCATGGAGTGGACACTTCCTGGTCTTTCTCAATGATAAAGGGGTACTCGGCATCGTTGGTGGTCGCGAGCTTGTCCATGATTGCCTTTGAGCCGGTCACAGAGAATCCCCGGATCACCGTGTGGTACTCCCAGTTGATGGTTGCTCCAAGCGATTTGAGGGTATCTGAGACGCTTTGTACAATACGCCCCGGGGTCTGAACGCCCTTTTCAAACACTACAATGTAGGTGTCGTCTGTAGAGGAAGAGGAGGATGAAAAGGAGGCGGCGCTAGTGGAATCCGGGGCAGGAAGGGCAGCGGCAAGTGTAAAGAAAAGATTAAGGATACGCATGAGGACTGTGGTGTGGAGGGTGTAGAGGTCGAGAGGGAGTGGTGCGAGTTCAAGCTGCTGGTACTGGAAACGACGGACAAGGGACGCGGGCAAGTCTTTATAACCCCACACGCGGATTAGTCACTCAAGCAAATTGGCACTCAGCCCAGCGGGGCGGTGTAGACTAGAAACAGAAAGGGAGGAGCTGAAACGAGCCCGTCAAGGCAGGAAACACGGCCAAGGACGCGAGAGTTTAATATTGGTTTCGCCGCTGGAGGCGTCTGGACCTGGTCTTGCAACACGAGATTGCTCGTCCCGTGCATAAGCGAGGGGGCCTAAAGTTTCAGCGGCTTTAAGCCTGGGCCCCCTGTTTCATGTTTGCTCGGTAAATAGAGTGATTGAGAAGAGGGGTTTGATTGTAAAAGGGGATATTAGGGGAAAGTTTCGTATTTGGTGGACGCTGAAACCGTTGTACCAGCACCAAGGGAATACAAAACTGCCTTGTCTCGGATCGTATGTTCATAATTGTATGCACGTCAATGCATCTCCTGATTCGGTAGTAAAAGGGGTTGCCTTTATTGCCCAACAAGGTATATGGGGACCCCCTGGTGTCTAGAAATACACGCGTAAATAAGTATTTCACGGAGGTGGTAAAAATAAATCTGTCTGGAGTAGAATGGAATAGACTAGACTAGTTTGCTTGTAGTAAACCTTAACTCAATCTAAGTAATCGTCTCAGAGAGTCAAGTGACCAGGGGTAGGGGAGGCCTTAGAAAGGGTGGCTACCACAGTGTCTTAGACAAATGTAGAAGGAGCGAGTGCAGGGGAAAAAGTAGCAGAGAAGGGTCTGAGGTAAGAGTAAGTCTATGGAGGTATGGTATTGTCCTTATGTAGTGAAATGGGTTTGAAAGTGGTGTAGAGGGTTATTGTAGAGGGTTATTGTAGAGGGTTATTGTAGAGGGTTATTGTAGAGGGTTATTGTAGAGGGTTATTGTAGAGGGCATATGTAGAGGACACATGTAGAGGCGTGGTGTATTCCCTAGCTAGAGCACTAATCAAACAAATAGACCCACCGCCAAAGCTCAATAGCCCACTGTACACCCGACTTTGAATAAATTAGACCATATTTGGCGGTTTGAGCTCTTTATTGCGCTCCATTCGCGACAAGAGCCATTCTGCAGCATCGCTCACGCCCGCGCCCTCGAGGGCACTGATTGGGAGCACACGCGAGTCTCTTGCGCCCATTTTCTCGGCAATCTTGTTGAAGATCTCCTTGATGTCCTCTACTTCAAGACACTCGTCCCGGTCCTGCTTGTTTGCCAGCATTAGAATAGGGATGCCAGTGAGCACGTCGCTCTCGACAATTTGCTCGAGCTCAGCCTGACAGTCCTGGATACGGGCTCTGTCTGTAGAGTCCACGACAAATATCACAGCGTGGGAGTCATTAAAGTACTGCTCCCACATGCTCCGCAGCGACTGCTGGCCGCCGAGATCCCAAAACTTGATCTGACACCGGTGCAGCGGGATCCGCGACACGTTTTGGCCGACCGTGGGCACCGTTTGGGTTTCGGCAAGGTTCTTGGTACCCTTGCGTAGATAAATGTTCTTGAGCTGCTCTAGTAGCGTTGTCTTTCCGGCATTGTCTAGCCCTACAATTACCACTGCGTACTCTGGCTTTTTCGTCCAGTTTGTGTACAGAGATTTAGTAAGATGGTACATTAGGCGACGAGAGTGGTTTTCAAAGGGATCAGAGAGTTCACGGTCAGTCTGTCCAAGGACCAATGTCAACTACCAAGGGAGTCAGAGTGGAGGAGTCAGGAGGAGAGTCAGACTCGACTGGCCCAGCGCCAATTCCGTGCGGCTCGTGGGGGATTGTATTTACGTTTTAATTCCTAAAGCTAGCTAAAGTTTAGTGCTCACCGCCAGTGGAAGGGTAGCGAGAGGTGTCGACGCCCTGACGGCCCTTGCGGGTAGCGGGCTCCATAAAGTGGGAACCAAGGGTCCAGCCGGCAAAACCAAGAACAAAAACACCTACACCAATAAGAGGGTACACCTCGTATGGAATAGCGGTCTGCTGGGGCTTGGGCTTGGAGCCTGGCTTGGCTGCGTTGCGGAGGATTTGAGTGAAGCGCATTGGTTAATCTTGAGGGGTGGTCTCGAGTAAAGACCCTGCTGACGAATAGTCGGGTGATGATTGAGGGAAAGGTCTAGAGGTTCAAGAGAGATGGACTAAAGGTGAATAAGGAGGGGGGTATTAGAGGATATATATCAGTGAAAAGATGAACTAAAGTTTATAGATAGGATGTTCATAGCATGTGAAGGGCGGAGGGGTCGTTGGGTAGGTAGGTTGGTTGGTTGACTGGTTAGTTGGTTTCCCTCCACATAAAACTATAGGCAATAACATTGCTGTTGGTTTTTTGGGTCGCGGCCCGCTCAGGTTTTCATTGGGTCTCCGCTTTAGTCTTTGCTGTTGGGTTTTTACTGAGGCCGTCTGATGAACGGCAATGATATGGACAACTAGGAAGAGCGTCAGAGCCACAAAAGTGAACAATTGGGCAGCATTTTTCCAAGAACTCACTAAATTGTCAACCAGAGAGCAAGTGGAGCCCTATTCCTGGTGGTAAAAACCAGGATAGAGTGAACAAAGTAGGAAGAGCGTCAGAGCCACAATAGTGAATTATACCTAGTAGCAACTCGCCAGCGTAAACTGTTTGACCTCATGACCCTGCAAATGCCAAGCTACTTGGTAGTGCAACGCACCAGTGCAAAGGTCATGAAGCAAAGGGGAAATGTGCGCTCGCGTCCAGATGTAGTATTTGATACTTGCACTCACTTCTTGTATAGGCTCTGCTTGAGTATTAGCTCCTGACCCTGTGAGGGACGTTTTACAAGATTCATCTTCCTTGATTCGGACATTCATCACAACTCGCTTGCAAAGTCGTAACCCACCCAGCACACAGACAGTGGACTTGTAAAGCAGGTGTAGCCTAACCCAGCTCAATGGCTTAAAAAGAGCTGAATAAACTAGTGCACCAACTCATATATTAACTATATCTATTCCGGTGTTGACCTCGACTCTCTATAAAAAAATCACAGTACACGCGAAATGGCAATCGCAGCCATGGGATAGAAAATATGGCCGCTCTTTGTAGAATTACTAGCTAGAAATACATGCTATCAATATCTGCCCGATTGAGCAACTAGGCGGGCCATATGTCCTCATCCCGGTCGAGGCTTGTCTACCCTTCCTAGTCTACCTAACCTGGCGAAAACCCCTGAAGCTATGAGATCATTATCGTGACATCAATTATATGACCGCGTAAAGGCTTATTTATGAGAATCTCACCAGATCCATGCTTATGCCCTGGAGTCTCTAATCTAAGTCCCAGTCAAATAAGTGAAAGCTGGCTTTGGACCCAGATACTCTGGAGAACTAGAGTAGGCGTAGGTGAACAAAAAATAATAACCCTAGAGACTACATAAAGGGCATTGCAAGACCAGTGAGCAGTCTGCCACCCTGATTGCAGGGTGATATAGACTCAAGCCAGCTAGTATAGTGCCGGTAAAACTACTAGTCTTCATGAGCAGTTTGAATCCTTGCATATCAACCTGCAATGTGTAGGAGCACAAGGTGGTTGAAACAGTTCATTCACTCACACGTCGTGTTTGATAAACAGCAGCTCTAAAACCGAAATCACCTCATCCACGCTGATCCTTTTCTCTGAGACCGGCAACCTCTTTTAATGTATGTAATAAAGTCCCCCAGCAGCTCGAAATACCGCATCCTCAAATTCTCTCGCTGCTCCCGGAAAATTATCGCATCCTGCTATCGATAGCACGACATGTGAACCACACTTGAGAAAGGGCAAGGTTAGGGTTGCAGATACCCAAGATCTCTGCAGCTTTGGGGGCAATTCACCAATCTACCACGCACTTTTCTATTTCTAGTTGAATTACAATGTCGTTGTTTACAAGGAATACTCTGAAAACGAGGCCAAAGTCGCCCAGTCTTGAGAGCGTTCTCAGCACTACCCAGCCGTCCACACTCGATCTGGATCTTGACCATCATGAGTGGGTGATTTTTAGCCCACAGGCGTCCGGTTCGCAAGTTTCGAGCTTTGATCAAGTTGGCGATGATGCCGATCTGGAGCTGCCCGCCCACAATGGCCGCGGAGCGTTCCCCCCTGACTCCCTAGGGGATGCGCAGGGTCTGCCACTGGGTGGTGTGCCCCAGGATACTGCCCAAGATATTCCCCAGGATCATCTAATGGACCGTGTCAACCGCTGGAGCTCGGAACAGAGCCGGCTCGTATACGAGGAGCTGCAGCGCCTGGAGCACCGATTTCTGTGGATCAACAACAATGTGGCACCGCAAGAACCTGAGCAGCAGCAGCCAGGCCTCAGTTGGCGCAACGTTGCTCACCGTCTTCACAGTCTGATTGCTCTCGATGATGAGGTGCTTGATCTGCTGTTTGGAAATGGCGCGGTGACCCCGCGGGTCCCAGAAGAACCGGCAAGACGCCCTACTGCGTTTGATCGCAGCAAAAATGTCCACCCCAACTGGGATGATATGATGGTGCGGCGAGTTTTGAGCGATTTAGGAGTAAAGCAAGCACCTAGCTGGTCATTGCTCAGGCACGTGCTTGGCTGGGGCCTCGAACCAAGTGTGGGCGACCCGGTAGAGCCGGTATATACTCCTATGGTCAGAGATTATTGGGAAGATGAATGTAGTAGCTTGTCTACGGGGCTCAGCCGAGCTTGAGGTGATGATGCATATGTTGAGTGATGGGTGACACTTTCTCCAGGTAAAAAGCTACAGGCCAATGCTTTGCGTGGGGATCAGTGAGTTCTTCTAGAGGGCAAGCTGGGTAGTATCTGCGTGATATCTGGGTCATCTAAAAACACTTTGCGATGCATTAAAATTAGGTGGCATGGGAGCAGTTTTCAGTGTTCCCTAGCCCCCTAGGTCAACTCTCGTTCTCTTGGATGGTTTTTGATTGTCTCTTAGAGCTAGCCCTCATGCCAATCGGCTCCACTCCATTCGGCTCCACTCGGCTGCTTGACTTTCCTATCATCCTCCTTTGCCACCTCTGATAAAATTGTGATGAATTTAGCATTAGCATAGCTTAAATTATTGTGGTATTACCAGCGACTTACTCATTAGGTCTAGGTTGTTTGATGCATCTAATTAATCTTCTATTCTATAGGAGGGAAAGGCGAGTCAGGAGCGCAGCAAGCCATAGACCCGGAGTAGCGATACATGTGTTGATACGTGTACTGGGTAAGTTAAGGCAAGTGAGGCCATATTAGGGAGAACGGGCCCAGTCTGACACGCTGACGCCTGTTCTTATTCTAGCTAAACCACAGTTCCCTCCCGATCCTCCACACTCTCACTCGTGCTCTTGATCAAGCGCGCATTCGTTACCCTCACGCGCTCGGCCACTCCGACTATGGGTACTTGAGAGCCCGCTTTACCGCCTCAAACGTCAAAAACGATGAAGCCATGCTAGGCGCCACCTTGAGCAAATTGGGTCCTAGTCCTTTATAGAGGCCCTTGAGACCTTCCTGTTTAACAATTCCCTTGATTGCTCCCCATACAGAGTTGTACTGGAAGCCGAGAGCTCCATCGCTCATGCTATTCACCTGAAACCTACGGCGCAGAACATCAAAGGGGTAGGTAAAAGTCTGGGCGATTGCGCCCGAAAGAGCGCCTGCAGTAAGCGTAGAAACAGTGCTGAGGTTTTTGGAGTCGTCTGAGAGCAGCTCGCGAAGCCATTCATAGGCGGCAAAATTGATTCCCACATAGGGAGCCACGCCCATGGTGGTGGGTACCAGGCCTCGCCAGAGCGCTTTGAACCCGCCCTCGTTTTTGTACATTAATTTCATGGTCTCCCACATGCCAGGAGGTCTTTTCAGGGCCGCGCTGCCCTCTGCTTTGTGGAGCGCTCCAATCGACGCGGTTTGAATGGACAGTCTCGTGCGGACAATATCCATGGGATACGTGGCGCAGACAGAGGTAATTCCCGCTAGCGCACCGGCCGTCAGGCGCTGGTAGACTGTGAGCTGAAGGGTCTCATCCCTGGCCATCAGGTTTTTCAGTACCGTGTAGGTGCAGAATTGGACGGCCGAGTACGGGACAATGCGAATGCAGTTAATGCCGTTTCCGCGCATGTACCCTCTCCATCCCTCTTCTTTCCACATTTTCTTGAGAGTCCCCCACATGCCCTCATAGGCGTGGTTGGAGGCTCCCTGGACCTGGAAAATGATCTTCATGCGTTCAAAGGGGCTCACAACGGTACGCGACACCGCTCCTGCGCATCCACCGGCCACAAACGATGCCACCACGGGCTGCCCGAACCACTCTCTGACCTTCTCCACTTTTATTGACATTCCGGTGGCTGATGTGCGGCTAATGTGGGGCCCCCCTGAAAAAGAGGTCCCAGCCGTTGGATGGTCGTGCAACCGGCATACGGCTCTCGGGGTGTGGAGCAAGAGATGTTGCTTTTGCTCATTCCTGGAGCTTCAGGCTTTTGTTGTTTTGCATCGTTTGTGTTGCTGTTGATCGCTTTGACGTGGCTTTTGCCGTGCCCCAGGCTTCCCTGCATTATGCATCCTGCATGACGTTAGCAATTGTCAGGGGGTACAGCGTCAGTCCATTTTGAGTACTTTTCGCTCAATGAGAGTAGCAAATAAGCACTAAATAAACTTCATATTATGCAGTGTTTTACGTGTACACGCATCAGGGTCAACAATAGCGCCACCCAGCAAGCCCATTGTGCAATTTCAGGGGACGCCAAGACAGCACAGGATGGCGTGTTGGGGTCGCGAATGGCTTGGGATAATGATCCGAGGAGTCGCGCACACCGCTACCGATATTTGGTAGACATTTAGAGGCGCATCTCCACTCCCAACGCGCCTGCTAGCAATCACCTTGCATGAAGCAAGCAAGCTATATGCTAGGTTTATGCAGGGTCACGGGTATACGCAAGGCACTTGTTGCTACTCTCGTGGGTATAAAAGGGAGGCCCCTAGTCGTAGATTCCTCACAACAATGTCTGACAATTTGCGCAAGGATTTCTCTGATAAGGCCAAGGAGGCCATCACCCCTGACTCCACCAAGTCCACTGGCGAGAAGGCCAAGGAGTCTCTTACTGGCGGTGCTGACCGTCTTGCTGGCAGTGCCCAGCCCGATACCCAGAAGGGTCTCGGCCAGCAGGCCTATGACAAGGTCAAGGATGCCCTCGGAGGCAACTAAGTGTGCCCATCTGCGGTAACTTGTCTGTAGTTTTATAGCTTAACATTATAACCAGTGTGAAGGTGCGGAGACCGACTGATCACAACTTCGTCGGCATTTGTTGCGTGTTTCTCTAGTTCGTCGTTGTCAATGCCTCGAGGGCGCGAGTGCTGTGCCAACTGCAGTCTAAGGAGCAAGGCTTGCTCTAATGAGGGTCTAGAATCGCTTCGGTTTGAGCTGGGTTACTTGACTGCACACACTTCCTAAGAAGGATTATCGTTGTAGGTGACAGTCGTAAAGCTTTACCAGAGTCTCGACAGTCGTCGTTGATGGAAAAGCAGGATTCCTTGCAGCCAGTTGCTTGCTGAGAAAAGTCTACTAGTAGTTTGCTGTCCAGTTTATAACTCTCAGCACGTCTCCGTTACTTTAATAGAATGTCTGCTCAGTTTATCTTCCAGTGGTTGTTTAATGAGCTCTAGCCTATCAAGTGCGTCCCAGAGACACAGATCACAGTTCTTTGAATGTCAAGGATTTATATCTTTTCTGTTATACTCTCTGATTACTCCCAGTCTTGATGCTCCCAGTCCTGACACCCAGTCCTGGTACCCAGTCCTGGCACTCAGTCTTGATACTCTCCCCATCAACTCGCTTAGCTTGGTACATACGAGTTGCATAATTCATGCAGACCAGATCCACCTGGTCAGACCACAGCCGTTAGGGACCAGAGCACTGATCCAGGTGAATTGCGAGACTTGGCACTCGGTCGTCGGTGGTCTGCGCCCACAGATCCAACGCACTACCAGGAAGAAGCATCTCTGTATTACATTAGAATTACGGAATTAGGGAGACCAGAGATGAGATTTAAAGGGCAAGTTACTGCTTCTCAGCGGTTTGAACAGGGACCGGCTCGGAAACTTCCTGAGCAGACTCGACCACAGGGACCTTCTCAGAGACGGGAGCAGTCTCAGTCTCAGGGGTCTGGGCAGCGGCCTCAGTAGGAGCCTTGGCGTCGACAGCGGACTCAGCTCTATGCTGGTAAGACTGAGGAGGCGCCTGCTGGTACCGAGTCTGAATCTGGTTGTTGAGGCCGGTACCAAGGGGGGCATCAGATTCGGGGTCCTGGAGAATAAGCCAGAGAGCATACAAAACACCGGGGATCCAGAAAAGACAAGTCAAGAGGAAGCAGATGACGGCCTCTACGGCGCATCCTTTAAGCAGCATCACGGAAACCCAAGGGAAGAAAATGGAGAGTACAATAAGGATCAGGCGGTTCTGGCCTTGGGGCTGGGTAGATTGGGGTGTGTTGGCGTCCATAACGAGTGAGATGAGAATACAGCGCGGGAGCGCGCTCCCTTTTATACGCTCATGCGTTGTGCAGGTTTGATGCGCGGCACGATGCATATGCACAAACTCGCATATCTCTCCCAGCTGACGCATCTCCAGGGGGGAGGAAAAGGTACAAAAAGGGGCGGTCAATTTGGTAAAAAACAGCTTGTTTGAGAGAATTTCATGAGCTCTACAGCTAAGTTACCAAGTTGCGCATATGAGGGGGACTAGAGTCCTCCCGTGAAGAGGTTGGGACGTGGGACCCTTGGCCACCGCCACCAGGGACGGAGAAAAAATAGCATTAATGGTATCTGCAGTTTTAGCTCAAAATACAACACCTCTGGATTCACCGCTTGCTTGTGTCTTTGAGCAGGTACACACCACACGCTACAGGGTAGGGCTGGGGTGCGTCAAGGCGAACAACCGCCATGTGGCCAATGCTCTTCTTTACGGGGGTATACCTAGATTCAAAATAGAGCATTGCTAGAATCCAGTATAGGAGTATTAACATAAGGGACCTGAACCTTCCAGCCGCGCCATTTGCTTGTGGCTTAATTTTTTTCAATAGCTCATATACGTCATTGTGCATTTTCTCAAGTGACGCTAAAAGGCGGAACGGGAACGAGTTGGCTGGTTCTCTGCAGGGTCACGCATGGTACACAGAGTAAAACTGCAATTTCAGCTTCCAAATGCAAACAATGCGTAAAAATTTAGTGCTTGTTATGCGTCTAATTTACGCTTATGCAAATAGATGGGTCTTGGACCCAATAGCCGCCCTCGAGCTCTTTACACGCCCACAACCTCCTCAGACACATATGCACGAGAAATAGTCGCTACTGCATGTCGCTCAAAGGGGGTACTGCGGCGAAGCAGTAGCTGCGGGATGAACAGAGAGGAATTGAGTTACTATGGGCTGCAACACAAATATTCCTTCCAGCGCACACAAATCCCTGAGGCTTCAAGAGGGTATAAAGTAGTAATTATAGAGATTAAACATTAAGAGTTGGGATCAAAATTCCTTCAGAAAAGGGCAAAAATTAGCAACGCACTAGAGAATCCGTTCCTGGACGCTCCATTGGCAATAACGACTCCCGCTGAGGTGCTGATTTCCTGAGGGACCTCAGAAAGCGCACTAGGGGTGGCAGAGGTGGCACTGGTGGGTACTGCAGTGGTGGGTCCAGGGGAAGGAGTATTGGATGAGGTCTTGGCAATGGGCTGAGACGGGCTCTCAGAGTGAGGCAAGTCGGTCTTTGACTCGGTCTTGGGCTCGCTCTTGGGCTCGCTCTTGATAGGCTCGCTCTCTAAAGACTTGGTCGTGGTCTCGGTAGGGCCACCACTCGGGCTGCCACTCGGGCTAGACTCAGGAGGGCAGCTAGTGACCGTCAAAGTAGTAGCCTCAGTAATGGTGTAGACAGTACCCCCATAAGTAAGAGTAGTAGGCTCAGGACAATAGGTTGTCAACACGGTCACAGTCTGGGTATCGGTCTCGATCTTTGGCTCTACAGGACCGTGGCTGGGCTTAACGGGCTTGCCTGTGGCTGTTTGAGCATCACGGGACGACTCAGGAGGGCAACTAGTGACTGTAAGTGTGGTAGCACTCGTGACAGTGTAGGTACTTCCTCCATAAGTGAACGTTGTAGGGCCAGGGCAAAATGTCGTGAGAACAGTTGTTTGAGAGGTTACAGTAGCAACAGTGGGGTTACCAGATGCCAAAGTGGAGATCACACTAGAAGCCACGCTACTGACCGTCGCACTTGCAGTGGTGGTATTGGAGTACTGGCCAGTAGTGGTGTTAGAGCTGGGGCCAGAGGGACTCAAAGTACTGATAACTGTGCTGCCGGTCGGTGCCGTCGAGCTGGCTGCAGGACTGGAGATATTGCCAGAGGTCGTAGGTAGTCCAAGAGTAGAAGGAGGGCCGGCAGTATAGACTGTATTGATACCATCCGCTTGACTCTGGGTGATTCCCTCGCCGATGATGTCGGTCATACCATTAGTGTCGTCGGTATTGGCGTCGGCGCCAATTCTGACAATATTCGGCTTTACAGCAGCACCAGTAGGCGCAACATAACCACCGGCCAATGCAGTATCGGTGAGCCCCTGATCAATCAAAACGGACCCGGTTTGGCCATAGACACTAGTCACTGGGGACGCTGAGAGTCTAATGGTGGGACTGGGATTGATTTGAATGTGGCTCGAGAAGGAGTAGCTATAAGCAGGAGCCTCAACAGCACCAGGGATTCCGTCCACAATATCCTCGATATCAGTGGCATCCTGGTTATAAATTGCCGGAGCAAGAGCAATAACGCCAGCCTCAAGGTCGTAAACACTGTAGAACGAGCTCAAAACATTGTCACCCAAGATCATAAACGTGCTATCATCGCCAACAGAGGCGCCTAGCGAGCAGTATTCCTTGCCGCTATCGGCATCGATCAACACGTCGCCATAATAATCCTGCAAGGGGCGGATGAATTGGCGCAGAGGGACCTGAATCTCGACGCCCCGGAAATTGAAGCCAATATAACTATCATCGGAAACGCCACAGTCCAGAAAATATCCACCCTGACCGTCGGGGCGAGCGCCAAATACCTGAGCTAGCGACTCAATAAGAGCACTCGGCAAGGAGCACTGGGTGGAGCCAGTATCCAGCAGGACAGGAATAGCTCCTTGCATCAGGGTATCGACACTGCTGTCACCATCATAGACATCAATCTGGTTCAAGGTTACAATGGTGCGGGTATACTTGGGGAAAAAAGGAGTGGGGCTACCATCCTTGTAGTAGAGAGCAGGTTCCGCTTCGATGGGAAGAGAAACGAGTTGGCCACGGTACTTTGCGTGATCAACGCCTCCAAACAAGATATTGCCATGGGGGCCAGACAAGTCATTAAGCCAAATGGAGTACGCGCTGCTAGAGATTTTGCCCTGAGTTTTAAGTTGCTGAGGAACATTCTCGTACGGTGTGCAGCTGGTATTACGCAACTTGATGCTATTATCTGCCTGCAATTTCCATCTCACGCAGGCCTCGCCATTCATGAGCCCAATGCCCATGATCGAATCGGCGCTTGTGTTGTACGAATAAGCCAAATTTGCTTGTTCGAGTGTTGTTCCTGCCAAACCAACTGTGTCCTGAATATAAAAACCAGTAGATTCAGACAAGTCTCCATAGGTGATATGGAAAGGATTAGTGGTATTGGTAAACGAAGAGCTGCTGTTGGGATCATATGTAGTCGCACACGAGACTGGGGCCTCATCGTTAGGCGCCCGCCCGCTAGAATCGGTATTACAGGTGGCGGCGGTGACGAGCCAGAGATCGCTGGAGCCGGTGTCGAGGATCACATTCTGGGGCTGAGGGGGTGTACCTACCTGAATCTCTGCAATGAATGACAGACCATTACCTTCAATTGCGGCCTGGTGGCTATCCCGTTTAGCAGCGACGCGGTGGTCGCTTTTGGAGACCTTGACAAGAGGCAGCTTGACTGCAGCTGAAACGAGCGTTAAAAGAGCGAGATGAGTTGAAACCATGAGCACAGATCACTGCCTTGAACGATGACTCGATGGCGTACTTATACATTCCCCGATATTCGGCTTGTACTGGGGTATCGCGCAGATATGTGCAGATATGTGCATATGATCTGCGGCTTGCATGTAATAGATAACGCGCTTTGTACGCGTTTAAAGAGCTGAATAGTGTTCCTTACCGGTAATATAGGTTTACGCAGTATGAGTATCGGGTGGATACACACAAAATACCGCTAGACGTGGCTTTGGGTTTTTTCACAACCTCGGGAACACCGAAATCACGGTATCCTTTGCACTAGTTCTAACTGTAATCTTATCGTGGACCAATTAGCACTATATACACTCTAAATTCCGAGCTTTAGACAGAAATGCAGTGCCTCTATTTCTGCAGTTTACCCCTTGATTTGTGGAATTTGACGCACTGATATGCGAACCTAAAACACGGGGCTTGCATTCCGCTTGTGGGAGGCGGTTTCTGGTGAATCATTGTGGATTTGAGGTGAGACATTGAGGTCTCAAGAGCTAGTATCTGTTGCTATAAATGTCCTGTAGAGGTATGAGGAGGTAGATAGTCTCAATCTCGGGTGTAAATTATCAAGGATGCCCCATCGATCTAGTCAAGCTTTATCCCTGATTGGAAAGGGTACCTGACTTTCCTATTGGTTGAGGCCTAGTGCATTTGATGCAGGCACGACCGAACCGTTGTGGCGAATAGTGTGGCGAATAGTGTGGCGAATAGTGTGGCAAAACGTGCGGCGAATAGTGCGGCGAATAGTGTGGCGAAACGTGCGGCCATAAAACAAAAAAAAACGGGTGCGCTGTCCCACCCATAATTCAAACTGTCATCCTGCTTACAAACTTTTTCAATGGACGCTCCACTGTTTGATCCAAGCGTCAAAAAGAAGAAGAAGAGCAAGAAGGTTCTCGAGACCAATGAGCTGGGTGCACAAGTAGATGATCTGTCGCTCAAGGACGGCAGTGCCGCGCCCGCCGCCGAGGCCCCTGTGGCCGCAGCGCCTGAGTTTGGCGAGTTTGAGTTCAAAAAGAAAAAGAAGAAGAAGGTCGTTGCCGACGATTTCGATCTAGCATTACAGGAAGCTGGAGTTGAGGAGAAACCGCAGGAGGCGGCGTCTTTGGAGACCATGCAGAACGTGACCAGTAGCGAGCAGGATGCCGGGTACGAGAAGCTTCTGCACCGCTTCTTTGATATTCTGCGGGAAAAGAATCCCGAAATGGCCAGCAGCCGCGGCGGATCCAAGACCAAGATCCCTGAGCCTCAGGTTGAGCGTGATGGCAGTAAAAAGACCCTCTTTAGCAATATCATGCAGATCGCGGAGGCTATCCACCGTCCTGGCGAGCACGTTATCTTGTTTATGTTTACTGAATTGGGTACTTCGGGGTCTGTTGATGGTGAGAAACGTCTCGTGATCAAGGGCCGGTTCCAGCCCAAACAAATCGAGGGTGTCTTGCGTCGGTATATCAAGGAGTACGTCTCGTGTAAAACATGCAAGAGCGTCAACACTCGTCTCACAAAAGAGAACCGTTTGTATTTCCTTGACTGTAATGCCTGTGGATCTCGTCGGTCGGTACAGAGTATCAAGGCCGGTTACCAGGCCGTTACCCGCAGAAGCAGAATGCGCAAGGAATAAGCCTGGCCCTTGGGAGAAGCGATATTGGGAGGTTATACTTTTGTTGCTTTGTGCCTATGTTTGGGATTATATGCGGCAGACGTACTTGCGGCGTTGCCTACCAACGTGCACTCATCATTCTCTAACCACTTGTTTGCTGTACCTTTTGCACCTTACACTGGTTCCAAAACTTGTCTCTAGTGGTTGATATAGGCCCAGCTTCTGGTTTGCTTCTCAAGACACTCTACATGATGACCAGGAGATAATGGTCCTTAAATAACGTAAATAAATTTGGCATATCTGACTGCTATTTGAAACAAGCTACAAGAGCAGAGCTTATTGTCTGTGTTTAGTGAAGGTTGTTTCGGCCTGGCTACCTACTTTGTATAAGTTGGAGGTGGTTTCTTTTGTGGTCTTTTGTGGTCGTCTCGCTCATCAAACTCAATATTACCACTAAACATTATCTAGTTACAATCAAGTATATTCTCTAACCGCTAATATCGGATGCCCAGAAACAAATGAGTATCCTTGAGATGCCGTGAGTTTTTCCCATTGGCGTCTATAATTTTATCTTTACAATCGAGCAGACGGTTAGCAACAAGAAATTGCTGCCGCCTTCAATAATTAATTAAGCTATTAATGCACCAAGTGGCAGCGTTTACACCTGGGCTGGATGCAGGGAGGGGCGGGAGTGAAGATCAAGGGCTTGGGGAGCTTTGGAGCGGGCTTCTATTTGGGGCACGCGTTTGGGGTTTAGGTGATAGCCATGAGGAAGAGGGAGTTTCAGATAGGGCCAGGTCAGTCTGGCATGCTTGACGTAGGCGTACCCCATAGCGTGAGGGTATTGGCCGTACTGTCTGGCCCTGGAATAGTCACTCACAACCGCCCACTGACGTAGACACGGGTACTAGAATTCTGTCTGGCCCTGGAATAGTCACTCACAACCGCCCACTGACGTAGACACGGGTACTAGAATTCTGTCTGACCCTCGAACGGTCACTCACAACCGCCCACCCACTCACCCCTAAACCAAACTATAAGCCCTTACTAGGCCATCTCCTCCTCCAATAATGATAATGTTGTCCTTGCTCCAGCATGAACAGATAGCGCCTCCACTCTCGAGGCTATCATGCATCAGCAGCCGACCAAACCACGCGATACTGCCAAGATTGATGCTCCACAGCGATACCTGGCCATCTGCCGATGTAGAGACAAGCGTCTGGTCGCTGGGGCTCACGCATAGGCTCGTGATGCCGCGAGAGTGCGCGCCGGTAACCTCCTCGCGGAGCTGGCCGCGCGCTAAATCGAATGCGCGCAAATCGCCCGTCTGGTGGCCCGTCACCACACACGTCTCGCTGACCTTGACGATTGCTTGGATCGCAGGAGCCGTTTTCGCCAGCAGAGCCTGTGGAGGCGGCGAATGGATGCGCTTAATGAGCTGGCTCGACACGGGGTCTGCCAAAAGCAGGCCGCCATCGCTGTATCCAATAAGTAATTTGGTACCATCGTAGATACATGCAGTAGGTACCACGCCGCTATCTGGGGCGAAAAACCGGAGCGTGGACTCGGGTTGTAGCGGGCTAAGGGAGAATGTGCGGATCGCGTCGGAGGTGCAGATAGCCACCTCGTTGATTCCAAAGGCCGCAGCAGAGGCACCTTGGCACTCGACGCTGTTGAGGCGCTCGAGGTTACCCGTGGGCAGCTCTACGCCATACACTTGGATGGTTTCCATGCACACCACCACGAGGCGCATCTCGGCCTGGTGCAGCGCTAGGGCAACCACTGGAGATCCTGTGTCGAATATATGAACGCCGCGCTCGATATCCCAGACCAGCAAGTGGCCATCGTCGGTTCCAACAACAAAGGACTGGCCCAGCAGGGGCGTGATGCAGCTGGGCTCGCCCGTGAAGTTTGTGAGGGTCTTGACGAGCCGTGAGCGTGCGCCAAAGACCTGGTCTGTGGTCCGGTCGCTATCGAAATCCTCGGGGATCCCGCTCTGTTCCAGGAGCTGGCGTACTTGCTGCACACACTCGTCGAGGTACTGGCGGGCGCCCACAAGCTTGTCCATTTCCGAGCTCGGCAACGCGGCAGAGTCTTGAATGGGTCCAGCAGAGAGATTAGAGCCCTGGCTATTGTGCTGGAGGACACCCAGCGTGCGCGTAAGGCTCTGGATCTGGCGCTGGTCGGCGGCGCGGTCATTCTGGAGCTTGGCGATGCGGGACTTCATCTCTGCGCGCTCAATGTCCCACTGAATACGATCGCGCTCGTTTTTTTGCCATTCGAGCTGCAGAAACTGCATTACTCGCGGCAAAGAGTACTCTTCGCTCATGCTAGTTCAAGGTGACAAATTACGTGATTATGGGATATGTCCACCTCTTTAAATAGAGGGCAGCAATATATAAATTAGGCTTGAGGGGGCGCAGGGGCGGGAGCTGCCGGCATTTGCGCACTAACGACCCGCTTGGGCTTTTTCTTGGTGGCCTTGGGCGCCTGCATCATGTGTTCGGGCAGGTCGTTCCATCCCTGGATGCCTTTGTAGTGCGTTTGTGTTGAATTCATGACAGGGTGGGAGTTGACAACAAAGCGTAAAGCGGTTGGAAACATAAGGGGGGTGTGCTTATGTAATGTGGGCCCGCAGCAAAGAGGTAGCTGGATGATGCAAATACACGGTCAGGGCGCTCAGAGTACACCTATAGCGTGCGTCACAATAGCATGTTGCACTCCTCTATATGCCATAACGCCTGATCCTGGCACCTCACCACTGAGCTGCGCGCTCCGTCCCCACTAAGCTGCGCGCTCTGTACTCCCCTTGTGCGCTCGCTCACCCTCAAACTGTGTATACTCTTGCACTACATCCTGCACAACTCGCGCGGACTCATCAAACTCTTGCAACGAGTTTTCAAACATGGGCTGTCGCTGGTACTCCCGGATAAAGGCGCTCCGCTTGCGTAGTCGCGTGTACTGATCCAGTGTTCGCTTAAACAAAGACGCAACCGAGGTGTGGTTAGCTAGCATCAGCCCGCTCAATCGCGTATTGCTTGTGGCGGTATAGGGCGACCGCTTGGCCAGGGCTACTTGTGGTGACCCTGGGTACCCCGAGCGGAACCGCACGAGTTGGCGCTCGCGGATACGCAAGACGCTCTTGTGCACATCAAGTGGGTCTACATCGCCCTGGATAATGTCGACAAGTGCCAGGTAGCATGGGTCTTTGGAGACCGCGCTCACGAGCCGGTGTTTGGGCTGCAAAAGACGCCGCATGATATCCAAGACAGTGGTCTTGCGCACAAAATTGGCTGCCTCAATTGTTGTTGTGAATGGCGTGTAGGCAGCAGTCAAGAAATGAGTCTTTGGGTACGGCACCAGCGAGGCAAGGATACTGGTGAGGTCATTATAGAGGTAGCCTGGGTACCGCAGTGTGGCGGTGGCAGCGCTCATGATTGTGGAAACCAAGTTGTTTGTTTCCTCCAGTGAGGGAGACTCGACGCCCAGGGTCTCGGCGGCAATGCGCATCAGGCTCCCATTGTCAAGAACCACCACGGCATCCGCATAGAGCGCCAGGCGCTTGAGCGTGAGGATCGAGTTGTACGGCTGCACCACCACGTCGCTCACCTCGCCAGATGCAGGGAAAACCGAGTATGTCTGGACGATCTTCTTGGCAAAGTGGTCGTTGATGCGCTCGAGCAGAATCGAGCCCAGTCCGCTACCCGTGCCGCCGGCGATCGAGTGCAACAGCATGAATCCTTCGAGGCTGTCACTTCCGTCTGCTTCGCGGTCGAGCATATCGAGAATATCGTCGAGGACGCGCTCCCCCAGGTGGTACCCTGCGGCCCAGTTGTTTCCCGCGCCACCGCCCTCGGGGTTGAGGTAAATGTTCTCTGGGTTGTAAATTTTCGAGTGCGTGCCGCTCATGATTGAGTTGATCACGCGCGGCTCGAGATCAATCATCACCGTGCGCGGGATGTAGCGCGTGTCGTCGCTTTGGTAAAAGAAAACGTCTTTGCGGTCGACGCCGGGCCGCGCGAACGGCTCCAGAGTCCCGTCGGCGCTGATCCCGTGTTCTAGGCACAGCTGTTTCCAGAAACTCTCGCCTATTTGGTTACCGCATTGCCCTGCTTGGACTGTAATGAGTTCGCGCATAACGTGGAGGCGCCAAGGGTGAGGCGCGAGAATGAGGCGTCTTGGGGGGGGAGTAAATGTGGCGCGTTAGCGTGGCGCGCTGAGGTGATAGCTCCCTCTGAGTGACCCGATGAGTAACCACGAGCAGCGAGGGAAGAACCAAAGGGAAGAACCAAAGGGATTCCCGAGGTTGAGTGAAGAAGTTACTATCTATGTATTAGGTTTAGGCTAAGTAGTAAGCAAGGGGTTACCTAGGAGCTGGCACTCCCGACACTCCCGAGTACCCCCTTACTTACTATTTAGCCTAACCTCACTACATAGACATCAACCCTCTTCACCCAACCTGGGGAATCCTATCTGGTCCTTCCCGTTACTCCTAGTTACTCATCCCTGTAGATCCAGGAGGTGTGGAAACTTGTGTTGAAGGATAGGCTGATCTAGCCTGGGTGATCCAGCATTCGTAGCTATGTACATAAGTGTCTTTTTAGCCTCAATTTTTGAATCCGCAAGTTACGGTTGCTAAAATTACTTATCGCTTGTCTTGCCTTGGTAGTCCGTACCCCCTTCAATCCCCGGCGGTGGGTCCGCAGAGACTGGGCTCTAGCCGCCTCAATCATCACTGCATAGGCGAGATTTCATGCAAGTGGGCGCTCGACCATTTCATGCTCGATGCAAAACAAGAGCTGATAATCGCTCTTTCCTGACGAAATTTTTGTAGCACATTAAAGATACGAAACTATGGAATAAAGAATAGACTAGAGGAATAGAGCAGGCGCTTATTTTTTGTCGCACTTGTCGCACTTGGAGCCACTGGAAGATCCAGAGCCAGAGTTGCCGCCGGTACCAGAGCCGCCAGCACCGCCAGTACCAGAGCCGCCGTTGCCAGAGCCGCTAGAGTTGCCTCCAGTGCCAGAGCCACCGGCACCACCGGCACCAGAGCCACCATTGCCGGAACCGCTAGAGTTGCCTCCAGTACCAGAGCCACCAGCACCACCGGCACCAGAGCCACCGTTACCAGCACCACTGGAGTTACCGCCGTTGCCAGAGCCGCCAGCGCCGCCAGCGCCGCTACCACCATTACCGGAACCGCTTGAGTTGCCGCCGGTACCAGATCCACCAGCACCACCAGCGCCAGATCCACCATTGCCGCCGCAAGCAGCAGTAGCAGTGACAGTGGCAGTGGCGGTCGAGACATCCTTGTGGGTCACAGTAGCAGTTTGGGTCTGGGTCTGGAACTGTGTGTGCTCAACAGTCTTATACTGGGTCTGGGTCTGAACCTGGGTCTGAGTTTGTGTGACAGTCTGGACCTCCTTCTTGGTCTCGGTCTTGGTATCAGTCTTGGTCACAGTGACAGGAGAGGGAGCGGGGGGTGTGGCAGTGACAGTCTGGGTCTGAGTGACAGTGACAGTCTCCTTGCCGCCGGCGTTGCCGCCAGTGCCGTTGCCACCAGCACCACCAGAGCCATTGCCACCATTACCAGAGCCGCTGGCGTTACCGCCATTGCCAGAGCCGCCAGCACCGCCGGAACCGTTGCCTCCATTGCCGGAGCCAGAGCTAGATGTGGCAGCAGCCTCGGCGCACTTGTCACACTTTTCAGCCCCCCAGCCAGGGAGGGCAAGAGCGTATGCGAGAGTGAGCTGGATGAGGATAGAAGAGATTTGCATCTGGATGAAGATTTGGACGGCAGTCAGTGCTCTTTTATATCCCTCGATGCCAGCCACACTTGTAGAGAACTAAATATGAAACCACATTGATTTAATGAGGTTCTTCCGCATCTTTGATTATATCTGCATGGTGAATTGACGTGCATAAGGTCCACCAACGGTGCATAGGGACTACAAAAGAAGAATTTTTGGCTGAATGAATGACGATTAGGCTTATTAATAGCTATTGAAATCCTAAATCACTTTTTAGAGACCTTCCAGAGCCTCCAAACTAGTCTATACTGTTTGTCTTTCTGCCCACCAACCCCACGCACATGCACGGTGATGCGCCTCGGAGGCACTTTCGTTATGATGCAAGTCTCAGGCGACATCAAGAGTCGTTTATTCATTTGCTGATGGGGCAATACCAAGTACTGAGCTGGAAGCGTAGCTAAAGACTTTTGGAAAGTGTGCTTGGCTAATTATAGTGCACATGAGTTTCGTGTTTATTTACAGATTTAGTAGCAGCAAACAATTGGTCACAAGTAAAGTGTGTCTCTCAAGCAAAGTCTCGGGTCAAATGCATGCGTTCAAGTGGAGTGTGTTTGGGCTGCAGGATAATGCAGCTCTCATGTAGCATGCTCTGTACAAGGTTCCGAGTCATCAATCCTGCTTGTGACTCTGAATGCGACGGTGTGAAGGGTATGAATCCATGCAAGAGTCTACTGGGAGTCTCTAGTATCCCTGTGTGCCCCAGAGGAATCACTCTAGCATGAATGTGGGTCTTCTTGGCCAGCCTATGGGGCCGCGCTACCCGATATTGGAGCACAGATCTGTCTCATAATCACCTTGAGAAAATAAGTGCTCGAGGATCCAAAAAAAAAGGATAATCCCTATAGTGCTTGTTTATATTCTAGATAGGGAGTACCTTGCCTGGTCTGTTGCTACTTTGATATTGCTACCTTCTACCCGCGCAGTGCTGTACCTGCCAAGATTTGCAAATAGAGTTTAAAGTTTTTCACCTCTCTCTACAAGATTGCCGATTCGCGGTAACGCGAGGCTTGACCGGTTATGGACACCGAGTCTATTATTAGAAGCCACAGAAAATCAGATAATTTCGGAGGCAATCACGCCTCTTGTTATGTATTTTTGGTAGTTGCTACGTGTTTTCTGCGGACGCTAATCACCAGTTACTCGCTTTAACGTCGTGCTGGCCACTAGTG
This sequence comes from Wickerhamiella australiensis, assembly GCA_030579635.1. NCBI lineage: Eukaryota > Fungi > Ascomycota > Dipodascomycetes > Dipodascales > Trichomonascaceae > Wickerhamiella > Wickerhamiella australiensis. Next base: position 36,593 of record JAKTRM010000021.1, on the reverse strand, counting down.
TAGAGCGAGCGTAGACGGTTATTCTGCCCCTGCGATCTCGTTTATTCAACCAGCGTTTAGCCGAAACCTACCTAGCTGGATTAAGGTTCATGCAAGCTTGCTTCTCGCAGACACACGTTAATGAAGCTCCTCACGTACCTCTAGTTTGAGCAGCAGCCCTGTCGAGAGCTGACGCGCACCCAGCCATAGGATCTACAGATCTGCTCTCTCTTGGCAATTATACTGTTTAATATCTAATCTGGTAATTCCTTCGAGCGCATCGGCAGTATTTGCCCTAAATAGGACAAACCACGCAAACACGCGCGCATCTGCCCATAATCGCTTTTTTTCCCTGCTTTACCCCTTGACCGCCCGGTACTTGTGGCAAGTGAGACAATATAGATTAGCCTATTGCTTTCTTGGGCGCGTCTTCACGTGCGGTTTCCGGTTTGGACGCACGTTAAATGGAGTTTTAAACCATACAGCTGGACGTATTGGGCTTTCTGGTCCCTTGCATGACTTAGACTAGCGTTATTGATATCCGTACCGGTTTGAACTCGACAGCCTATAATTAGATTCTGAGACATTGGCCTAATTAGTAGAAGCCTGGTATTATGATCGTGCTATGGGTGCAAAGGGCCTCAAACCAGGTTTGTGGGGGGCCAAGGTGCTCGGTATATAAACTTATCAACTAGCATGGAGCGAATTTACACTTTCGAGATATCATAGTGTCCTATAGATAGTATAGGGTTTAACAAAGCATACCAGGCATCTTGGAATCCCTCGATAGTCTAAAATATGTAGTAGCTTCTACGTCCACGACCAGCCGAGTATGTACAACATATCTCCCTATAGATTGTAGCGCAACGTGTGGCCCAAACAACTTGACAATGAGAGTTGTGGTTCGAGTGAGACCCTTTACACGAGAAGAAAGTGGTCAATTGGACGATCAGGATACTCGGACTATTCAGTTGAGCGGTAGAATCAAGCAGGACAACAGGCTGCTGGTTTGCCGCGGAACACAAATCACATACACGCGCGAGGATTTAAAGTCGGTTCGCAATACTCTTCAGCGCCATGAATTTACTTATGATATGGTTTTGGATCAAACAACGGACCAGCGGGGTGTGTTTGAGGCAACATCGCAGCCCCTAGTACCTCGTCTCCTCAAGGGGTACAACGCGACTGTTTTCGCGTACGGTGCTACCGGATGCGGCAAAACGTTTACAATGTTTGGCAACGAGCTTGGGATTGTTAACCAAACAATTGCCGCAATGCTCAAAGTCGACGAGCCCGGGTTCGCTATTTCCATGTCGTATTTGGAGGTCTACAATGAGCAATTACGCGACTTGATTCCCTCTTCAGCAGATCCTAGTGCTTCAGGCCAGACTTCTGCTCGTAGGGAAAGTGGAGCGCAGTACAAGTCTTACCGAATTGCGTCTGAATCGCATTTTGTTGAGCTTCTGCGTCAGGGCGCAGCTCGGCGTAAAGTATCGGCGACGTTTGCCAATAACACCTCTTCACGATCGCATGCGGTCCTCAAGTTTGCTCTCACGCTTGCAGGTGGCAAGACAGCGACCCTCACCTTTGTGGATTTGGCGGGTAGCGAGCGCGCGTCCAAACATAACGATGGGTCCCGTTTCCTGGAAGGAACACAGATAAACAAGAGTCTTCTCGCACTTGGTAGCTGTATCAATGCACTGGCACAAAAGAAAAAGTTTGTACCGTACCGCGACTCAACACTAACCCGCGTTTTACAGCCAAGCCTTAGTGGCAATTCTCTGTTGGTTATGGTCGCATGTGTGAGTCCCAGTAATGCTCACAGTCTAGAAACGCTGAGCACTCTCAAGTACGCTACAACAGCACGAACAATCCGCAGTTCTCCCCAGCCGGCACCTGCCCCAAGCTCCAGGCATCAGCTCACACAACAGTTGGCAGAGTATGAGCAGCGAGTGAGCAAGCTCACTAATGATAAAAGGGCTCTAGAGGCAGAGCTGAGTAGCTGCAATGCCAGAATTGCTGGGCTTGATACTGGCATAAGTCTGATAGGTGCCATTTACAGCAGGCGGGTCGGGTGCTGGTATGAGGCCGAGGCGATAATAAATGCCGATCCGAGCTTTTTAAACTTGAATGCTGAAACAAAGGAAAGCGTCAGGGAGATCTTGCGCGACTTGATGGACCTGGTGCAGACTCGCACCTCGCCCCTTAAGAAGCGTCAACAATGGCATGATTCGCCAGAGAAAAAGCGGGTAAGATGGAGCACCCAGCTCGAGCATGTGCGGGAGCATTATAGTGAGCTTTCTATGTTTTGTGATTCGGAGGGAAAGCGGCACGATGTAAGTTTTGAGCACGAGTTCTAAGAGGCTTGGTGGTGGTTGTCTGGGTACTTTTATAGCTATCTGGTGAAATTCAGCGCACAGTTATATATCTTTCAGGGCATAATTTCTTATTGCTTGGGTCATAGAGGCTTTGCTCAGATTCAGACAGCTAGGAACCTCACTCCCCATACTCTGTGCCACTTTAAAATTATCAGACTTAGATGTAGCTAATGATTACAAAAGAGAGTAATTTCGCTAATTATTATCTTCGAGGTTGAATGCAAATTTGGATTTGGTGCGCAAAGTAGCACCGTACTTGTAAAAGAGAAAAGGCACCGGGGTCATCACAGCCGCCAAGCAGCCAATTAAAGTACCAGCCCATTGGATGCCCAAGTTTGTAAACATCTGAGTAGTAAACAGAGGGAACGCCGCAGCCATCATAGATCTCAAAAACGTGTTGCCGGCCATAGCAGAGGCGGCAAGCATAAGATAGCAGTCAAGGATATAGTTGATGATGGGCAAAAACAATGCAACGAACCCATAACCAAAAAATGCCAGCGCAATCACGGGTGCGATCCAGTGGACTCCATGCGGGTGCTCGGGAGTCTTGGGGTATGCACCGGTCCAAAACACCCAAAAGATAGAAATGAGGAAGAAAATAGCGCCTGTCATCATGAGCGGCAAGCGAGCCTCGGGTACTACCGGGTAACGGCTCTTGGACAGCGCTTTCACGTACATGGGCTCAAAGATAAACAGGTTGCTGAAAATGGCGATACAAGATCCTACAAGCACCGAGAGGTACGGCAGCATAATGTTACCGCCCTTGAACTCGTAGCCTCTGAAAACAATCGGGATCGCCTCCAAGCACATATACAGCAAAGCATAGACAAAACCATTGTAAAGGGATAGGAGCAGCAGGATGGGTTCCGAAACGAGCATCTTCATGGGACGAAGAAGGGTGTTGGTAACGATCGCGTTAAAATCGAGCTCAACACGGTCGTGAGGAGCATAGATAGCCCAGTTCCCGGTGCGTTTACGGAGCATGGCAGCACGACGGGACAGAATGAGCGGCATGTAGGTCTCCTCATAAAAGAAAACAATACCGAAAAGCGCAAGGCCAGCGCCAATACCAGTGATATAGAGTGTCCATCTCCAACTGAGGTAACTGTAGACGATATAAGCACCAACGACTGGAGATACCATAGGGCCGCCGTTTACGGCAAGAGTAAAGAGTGCGCTGGCTCTGCCGCGGGTCTTAGCGGGGAACATATCTGCGAAAATAGCAGGGACGATGGAAAAAGTGGATGCACCAACGGCACCGCTGAAAAAACGGCAAATCATGATAGTCTGCACATCTTTGGCAGTAGCAGTTGCAAACGTGAAACAAGTAAATAAGAAGATGCCTAGGGTGAGGGGCATCTTGCGCCCGAGCTGCTCTGACATCGGTCCCCACACAATTGGGCCTAGAGCGAACCCCAGCACATAGAGGGAGATACCGAGAGCAGCGGGGGTGATGCCGATATGGAATTGGGCCTCGATATGGGGCATGGCGGCACCGTAAACAGCTGATCCCCACGACACTACCAAAGTTGCAAAAGTAAGAGCTATACCAGAAATCAGTTGACGTCTGCGGGTCCAATTAGTAGGCAAGTCAGGGTCGTCTTCGCCTGCGACCTGTACCCGATAAACTTCCTGATTAGGGGGCGCGGCAGGGATAGTCACGCCGTCGGGACCCATGGGCGGAAGAGGGCCGCTGAACGTTTCGTTACCGCTCAGGACCCGGGACAGTGCATCCTCTTCCTCGACCCGACTCTGGACTCGAGAGACGCTCGAACCTCTGCGACGAGGACGCTCTTCGTCAGTCTCAGTAGGTACTCTGCGAAGTGCTTCTTCTACTTCGGTAGATGAACTACAACTGCCTTCTTTTGTAAAAGACATTAGTGGCAGTGACTAACTTTTTTTTTGGGAGTGTGACTAAACCTGCTGCAGTGCCACAATGCAGCCTGCATGTATGGTCTGCCGAGGTTCATGCAGAAGCGTTCGTTGCCAAGCACCAGGTCTTGAATATTAACACCCCGCGTCTTATACATATATCCGATTATTGCAGATTGTAGCTGAAATGTATTGACCTCGAAGTTCTAGGTTGCAAGTGGACACTGGACAGTACTTTCCTGTGTTGTAATTCCTCCCTAGTAGCGTCAACGAACTTTGATCTGCTGCTGTCAGAGGAAGCTAGTCTAGTTGATATCTCAGGGGAATTATAGATCATGAAAAGAACTCAAGAGTTGGTCAGATCTCGAAACTTCATAGAAAACAGGCCAGGTCTCATGAGATACATTATTTGGGTTCGCGCTCGTAAGTTATGCTGATAGCTGCGTCTAGCACGCATGTGAACTCGGCAAAGGCCTCTAGTATCTATTCTGAGCTACTGACATGCCTGTTGCGATTCGGCAACTCGAGCTATGGAGGTAGGTCTCTCATCGGTCCAGATGCAAGTATATATGTTTATATGTGCGCACTGTACGCAAGGGGTTCCCTCGCTTTTAATTACACCCCTGGCCTCCTTCAGGGTCTCGGAAGTTATCACTAGACTATGATAAACTTAATGCAAGCAGATTGTGTCGGGTTTTCGTGAAGGCATAGTATTTAGCTTATAGTAACAATATAATGTTTAATATTCTACGACAGAGGGCATAAGGCTTCGTCAGAGTCATTAAGCAGACCTCTTCAACAGTTGAAGCATATTCTATAGCCATAACTCTTTACCAGACTTTGCCGAAACGGAAGCGGTATGCCTCTCTCTTTTCGAGGTTGGCAGCGTCGTCCTGTTCCTCAACAGCAGCAGTAGCAAGGCAAACGCCCATGAAAAGGTTGTAGATGAGTGTAGAGGCAAGCATTGTGATGGGGACTATTACGAGGAGCCTACGCCTTTATATAGCCCAATAACATGGGCTAGTGCATACATGAGTGTCACAGAAATACTTGGGTTAATTAAAGGAGTCATGGTGGGGATATGATCGAGAGTCACGTTGTTTCAACTCAGAAAAAAGAGTTCACGGAGTGCCACTCTCCTATACCAAGTTTTCAACACTTTAGTGAACTTCTTCAACTATTTTCGCTAAATGGTTATCGCCCAGAGCCACCTCATCCATTAGGCTTGGGGGAATTGAGGCTTTGCTCTTTTCTGTAAACAAATATAAGCATCGATTTCAATAAATCTCGTCATCGGGCGTCATCGGGAATACTCAATAATGCAGATCGCTTGTTACAGACGCACTTGCCATAAACAACCAAGTAGATCCGCTTTCCTCGGCGAATTCTGGTATGAATTCGAGTTGATAGGCCCTTAATCTGGCTAAAATTAAGTACTCTTCTGCTTTCTCATTCTTTTAGCCTCGACTAGAATCCATCTTGTTATGCATATGTGGCACCTATTCCAGGTTTCATCCTGGCGTATGGGTGTATCAGTACTGCTTGTAGGGGTAATTGACTGATTTGGTAAAATCTGGCTAATGAATTCGTTAATTGAAGCTATAAAGTACAAATAAAATACTCTAAAAGTTTGCGGGAAAAGAGCACCCAAAGCGGATATTACATTGGGGTTTGTGGGGAAAGAGTGGCAATCTATGAAATGGAATGAGGCTGTGCTCCTCTTTCGCTAATTCTGTCTCCATTCTTGTTCTCTACTCATCTAGTACCCTCGTCCCCCTGACCAGCCCCTTTATATAAGGGAATGATTGAAGAGAAGGCAGGTCGTGACTTGGAAATGCCCTTCATACGCGAGATAAGGCGGTTCAATAAACTTTTAATGCCGCCCCATATGTGCATATTGGGTCTTTGCCCTTGAAGCTGATAGGTTTGTCTTTTCCTATAACTCGGCAGCACAAAACCGTGTTTTCGGCCTAGGCCCCTTTTACAGGGGAGCGTCCTTCGAGTAATCCTGGTATTCTGACTGCAAGTTTCGAAGACAAGCTTTGTTCATTATATCGTAGGCTCTAGTGAATCTAAAGGTTTGTAGCTTCGCCCCTCGAAATGCCTGCCTACTCGACTGAGTTATGGGGCTTAGCTTTCCTCAATTTTTAGTCTATTTGCGTTGCTACGCGCCACCCTAATACTCATTGGGTGCGCCAAGTCCCCCTGCTTAGGAGTGACTGCGACTACAAGGTCACGAGCTATGGTTCAATGCTCGATCATCCGTGCATCTTATCAGAGAAATATATCTTGCTCGACTGGCAAAGTAGCTCGGTGGGGTTTTATCACCCTTTCAGATCTAGGAACTTTGCCGGCCTATAATGCAGGTACCGCATGCAGTAGAGACATTTCATATAAGTATTTTAGAAGTGAGACAGTTTAAGGTGGGGCGTGCTGTTGGGGAATTTACCATATTGATTAGGATGATTGGATTTTTATTAATAGAGAAAACTCGAAAAGTTACTTGGAAGCAGGGCCAGCTTCTAGACTCGGTCTTCTTTTCTGATACAAAATCTAGCGTTTCGTAATGCTTTTGCATGAGGAATATGGAGACAACGCTTCTATCGTAGCCCTAGTAATTATACCTGGCGGTAAAACAGTGGCCTGTAGAGTCTCCTAATTAGAAATAGCTTGGCATGACACCAGCCCTAAGCTGCTACTCTGGAGCCCACCCAATGCTAGCCGTCCAGAGCATTTATAAACCCTGTAAATTTACTTGATTGCCCTATTCTAGTTTACTGCGGCATCAGACCCCCCATTGTCTAAGAACAAATGGAGCATACCCATTAGCTAGCGCGCGAATTCGAGTCTTCAAACAGTGAAAATATCCGGCACTCATATTATTGTTTTCAGTATTTATGAGGCCGGTATTATCCGATCAGCGTGCCGTATTATTAGTCTAAAACGGAGCTTTTGCTATGAGGCAAATAGCTATACGGGTATGGTGCACACAAAGCTTTCAAGCTGGACGCCACAGAACCATTAAATTTGTTTGAAAATAGCCAATATATTGTTTGCATGATCTTGAACACTTCCACTGATCCTGTATACCCCTATACGCGCCTAACCTTAGTGCAGATACCAAGGTATCATGTCTCACCCCTGTATTAAACATGTCTCTGTGCTAATATTTAACTTGAATCTGAGCTAGTTCCTTACACTCATGGATTTTTTTCATTCCGCATTAGAGGACTACGAGGCCCTCATGATGAGGCAACTTGCGGAAAAGATGGAGGGATTTTCCCCAGCCTTTATCCCTGATACTGTTTTGGAAAATTGGGAATTTGATGATACCCTTGATGCATTGGACCGGTTTCCTTACTTGTCCAAGGATGAAGCGAAAATAGAAACAACGCGCGCTACTCTCGCTATGATCCTCGACAAGTATCTGAAAGAAGGCGTTGCTCCTCCGCTTGTATTCGCTGTTTGTGTTGCCTTGAAGTGGTTTATTAGTACCGGTTTAAACACTGAAGACCCCGCGGTCCGAGTAAAGGTTGACGAACATCCTAGCCTGGATCTTAACGAGATACATTCCCTCCAGATGCCATTGCTTCGTTGGGTACTTTTTCTCACTCACCTTACCAAGATCCAGTGGTTTAAGAGCGGACACCACCTTGGTCCTATCCGGGAGTGCAGCGTAGTGCACCGGCTTGCCTACATGTTTGATGTCCCTGATACTGGGTATAATTATAATATGACCTGGAGGCTAATCTGGCATATTTCGCATTTGCTTGATACTCGTACTGCCCTGGCGCATCTAGGGATTATGGACATGTTCCCTGGGTGCAAAAACTACAAAACTGGTGATGACGACCTTTTAAAGAGTTTGTTTGTCGATGTGTTCCCTCAGGGATCCACCATTCTCGTGCAGGCAAATTTAGTCTTCCGTGATCTCAGCCAATGTAAGTTGGCAAAATACTACAAAGACTGCGGTACAGCGCAGCGTCTAGTCACTGCCTTTAAGCAGGTTAAGGCTGACCCAGCGTCATTCCACCCCCAAGCCCATATCCTGGGCAAAAAGCGACTGTATCACGAATTCACCAAAGAAGACGAACGAGTCGTCAGTGCCATTGCGCATGTCATGTACGACCAGGGGCAGCTTCATCGCTTAAGAGACACAATTTTACCACTTGATGATATTTTCGATATGCAGTTTTACCAGTCTCTCAAGGCTGTGAAGCAAAAGATCAAGACTCGCAAAGAGTATGAGCTGACTCCTTGCAAGACTCCCTTCACATATACGTATCTAACCTAGTTAAGTATCCAATCGATTTGTAGGCAGACAATTACTTCAGTCAGAATGTTCTAAACACTCATCTCTTTTTTTTCAAAGCCCCGTAAATACCCCTCTCACTCTTGTATAATTAGTGACTTTGCCGATCTAGCATGCAGGTACTGCATGCAGCCGAAACATCTATATAATCTATACAGGGATGAGACAGTATTATAGCGGAAAGAAATATTCATGTTGTGACAATATACTGAACTAAGGTCTAGGCACCCTGTTCGGCTAAGGACCATATTGATATTCCGTAAAACATGCCTCTGTTCGATTTTTTGACCCCTCAAGTCCTGGTTAGGGCGTGATTCCTGCCTTCTAGCCCCAGTATTGCAGCTTCATAAGATTATGTCTCACACGTAAAAACTATATAGAGCCAAGAGATCTCGCATACTTGCTTCACCCATGGACTCTAATCTAATTGAGGAGTTCTTTCAGATTCTCCGATTTTGTGAACCTCCTGAGCATCAGCCTGATCTCTCTAAACGTTATACTCCTTATGAAATCGACTATGAGTATCCCAATTGGCTTCTTAGCGACGCCCTGGGCAAAGGAGACAAGGTCTCTTCTGCCGCTTTCCCCCATTCTGTGCCACACACTCGAGAGGATAGCAGAAAATTGAGCGCAAAAGCGGCAGGACTATGGTTTGTCAAGAAGTACGGATATCTTTCCGGTAGCATTGTAGAGCCCATGGGCTCAGCTATAGCATGGTTTGGGTGGGCGAAATTGCAAACCACCAACCTGCGAGATCGCGGTCTGACCCAAGCTATAGCTCGTCCTCACGAGCTTATGGAGATACTCACCTACCTTTATAGTGGCTTTAACGTGCCAGTTGGGCTAGTATCACTCGCCCTCATGTGTAAGTTAGCATGGTTCCGCACAGGGCATCACTTGGGGGGCACCAGAATTGATGCATCTATTATCGTATTTGCTACAAAATTCTTTGAAGTGGATCTCACTAGTACGTGTCTAGAGGAGTTTCTTAAATCGTTATGGCATTTCGCTCATCACCTCGATAGCCGTGCCGCGTGCGCCGCGCTGGGTCTGGTACCGCACTACAATGCAACCCGTGAGCTTATTCAAGGACTAGCTAGCGTAGAAGCTACCGACGAAGGTGACACCATGCTCTTCCCTGTGGGCACAACTATCCTCCTCAAGGGCGACCGCGTCTTTGCCAAGCTCGCCAGCACGCGGTTTGCAAAGTACTTTAAGGACAAGGATGGTACAGTTGGCCGTTTGACCGACTCCTTTAACCAAGTCAGTAATGATCGGGCTGCATTTCACCCTGATGCGGAATATCTTGGCAAGAAATATCGCCAAATCAACATCTCAAACCGTGATAAGCGGATTATAAGTGCCATTGCTTATATCGTATTTGATCCTGAGCAGCTAGAAGATTGGCGTGATATCCAACCCCAAGACCAAGTTCTCAAGGAGCCGGTGTATATGCATTTGCGGCATGTCCAGGAAAAGCTTCGGTTCAATAAAGAGTCAGAGCTGAAGCCGTGTGACAAGCCGTTCAAGTATGAACGTTTGTGTAAAGCAGATGCGAGATTGGATGATACTTGGAGCTCTGACAAGTAGATGTAAGTAGAAAACTTCCCTCATGGTTAGAATACCAAAGTGAAAGTATAAGAACCCAGCTTGCATATCACAATGCAAACTTATGCACCTAGTACATACGTATTAGTCTTTTGAGTCATGATGATAAAAACTAAAGCACGACTTCGAAAATACTTACTCTTTACTTTCAAAAAGTTCTCAATCACCTCGATTCCTTTCAAGCCAAAAGGATATAGCTTCGACCTTTTTTTTTGTATAGTTTATATTCAGGTCAATTCGACCTGTGTGCACCTAACGCGCTTCTAAATAGCTGATTAGGCGACCTTGCAGTCCTACTCCCTGACAGCGCTTTCAATCGTCGATGGTATGTAACATCTAGGCTCATGTGTTCAGCATACCTCAAGCCCAGCGAATTTCAGGCAAGCTGAGGATCTTGATAAGGAGACTCTGTTAGGCGGCCATGAAGCCGGTCGTCGAGGTTGGTAAAGCACACTCAAAAATGTGCCCGGCGGACTAGGATTAACGGGTCATTAGCGCGCTCGCTTATATTGCTATGGCCCTTAACGGGACAGGAATTTGGCCCGATATATTGCCGCATGGTGAGATCACAAATGCACGAGTGTATGTGCACATGCATAGCGTGTAGAAAACGATTTGGCAAGGCAAAGAATCGGAGCTTGAGCCGTGTAGCAAGCCCTCTGCTAATAAGAGTCTGTAAGGAGCCAAGCCGGATAATGCATTACTGAAGACATTTCTACAAGGTGGGTTCATTAGAGTATACGGTCTCAAAGGGTCTCTTATCCCCATTAAGATTATGCGCCATGCAAGGTCCCTATGCAGCCCCTCAGCTTCCCTGCATTCCTGAACCAAACTGCACGTTCTCCTTGGTATCGTTCGAGTGGGTCTCAGAGCAGGTTTTCTCGCGTAAAAGATGGTCTTTCGCCAAGCGCTGGACCCCCTTGGAGCAACCCCATAGTTTCTCGCTCGTAATTAAAATCAATTCTAAAACATGTCTTGCTGGCACACTCAATATATATGTAGAGGCGACCATTGCTACCAGTATTCACAAATTCGTTGCAAGAGTACATGAGTTCTGGTGATAGCGCACGCCCCAGCTTGAATACTATCCGGAAACGCGTAGAAGTGGTGGAAATGTCCATAAAGGCCACGTTGAGGGAAAACGAGGTATCGTGTGGGTATGACCCAACCACTGTGAGTTATCGATACCCACAATGGCTTTTAAATGATGAGCTTGAGCAGTATGACCGGTTCCCCGATTTATCAAAGACGAGCGGCACGCTACGGCATGTGGAAACGACTGCGCGTATAATCGCTCTGGGCCTATTTGAAAAGTACCTCGACCTGTATTCGAACCCATTCGTGCGCACATCAATATTCGCTGCATCTTTTTATATTGTTGAGCACCGACTCGACACCAAACTGAGCTCGGAGCGTGAGTGCTGGGCCCACATCAGCGCCGAGGATATTCTCAACGAAGCATTTGTTCACAGACCCAGTGGGCTTGCATGCTGCCAATGGGGCCTTATTATCGCTTATATGGCTAAGCTTGCGTGGTTCCGGAGTGGTCACCACCTTGGAGGTGTCTCTTTGGATGGGCCCCTAGTGGAAGGTATACGTGCGTATTTTCGGGTTGAGGGCAAGCTGCCGCAGTATGTGCTACAAGCCATATGGCACTTTGCACATCTACTCGATACACGCGTCGCATGCGCTCATTTAGGAATAATTGAAATGTTTGATGGGTGTCCGCCCCTCGATAAAGATCTTGAACTGCCCACGGCCATGTTACAGCGCGCTAAAGAGGTTTTCCCCTGGGGTACTGCCATTGCAAGTGCAGGAAATGAGGTTTTCATTCTGTTGAGCAAATCAGCGCTCGCAAAGTACTACAAAGATCTGGGTACCGCTGGAAGGATCGCAGCGGCGTACAAAAGGGTGAGATCATCGCGTGCCGCTTTTCATCCATGTGCACATATCTTGGGTCAAACACCAAAACAGATTGATCTCTCGTTTGATGATTTTGTTGTCGTGAGCGCCATTGCCCACGTCTTGATCCCGCCCGATGTTGTTTGCAGATGGAGCGATATCTTACCACTACATGATGTACAAGACGAGCCCAATTTTCGATACTTGAATCACGTTCAAACGTTGATAAAGGCTGGAAAGCCGCCTCCGGCGCCTTATTCACGACCATTTGTCTACAAGGGCTAGCATGTGGGCGCCCTTTGCGGTCTCTATATATTCCTAGTATAGTATATCAAAGAAGTTTTGGGAGCCCAGATCACATTGAAGAGCTATCTCAAGTGACCAATTGTAACCAGCTTACTATCATTACCATTTGCTTCCCACCGCGCGTGCTCATTATACCACCGATGAGCGTGGCAATCTAAGCGCTATCATTCTTGCGCGTTCACACATTCTGGCCAACATGCCGCAAGGACACTTCGCATCATCTACAGATCAGCGCGATTTCTTGATGTTTGGTTTTGGTGGTGCAGCTCTCAATCGCCTATTACGAGGACATCCCTCATCATGAAAGTTTGGATATCGCACAGCTAAAGCTAGCGGTCACTGCTCTTCCTATTCTCAAGGCCCGTCTAACAACCACGAGAAGAAGGATCCCAAACCCAAGTCAGACAACGGCCGCCCCAGCTCTGGTACCTCAAGTTCCTCTAACCCGCATGGTTCCGAGACTAAACCTTCAATCTTCTCCGCTCTTCGCAAGGGCCTGCCTTGGAGTGAGGGTTTACCTCCATGCCCCCAGTGTGAGGGCAAACATTATAAAAAGGACTGCCCAAAAGTAAAGGAACAGTGAAATTGGAGACCTCCACTGTTCCCGTCTCTCAGTTGACTACTTACCCCGCCACCGCGGACCCCGTACACGCTGCTCGAGAGACCAATTGTGACCAGCTAGAGAGGACTGCTAGTTGTTATCAAAAAGTAAGCTCAGATAAGCGTGTTAAACTATGGGGAATAGCGGCATTTATATAGTAGAGCAACCGTAACATACGACGTGCCGATCAAGGAGAGCTGAATAAGGAGTAACGGCACAGGCGTCGTCTGATAAGACTCTGCAGTTGACATGCATAACCGATGCACCTCAACGAGTAACCAACGTGATGTGGGGCTTCAGACTAGGGTGCCTAGGTCTGTGGTGCTGTTTTGGTTACATTTTGGCCTACTCGCTCTAGTGTAGGCTCTTTAGGTTTCTATGGTGTCACTCGCTAACATTACCGGCATAATTTATTTTCACAGTACGAATCTGAATTTTTGAATACCAATTTTATCATTATTGCGTCTATAAGGCTGTTTATAGACCTCCGGGCTTGTATGCACATAAAGCATCTACGCAAGGAGTTAGGTACGCAAACAGCCAGCTCGGGTGTCATTAAATGCGTTTTCTTGATCTATTATTCCATTTAATGCAAGTTTTTGCATCCCTATCAGGAATTTGCAACACACTTAAGCGCGTATGGACTATTACGAGCTTTAAGAGCTCACCAATACGTTTTATAGAAATCAAAGCGTTTTCTCACTTAAATATACCCATCTACGATACTTAGTTACTATTGAAAAGTGTTTCTCGTCCACTGACAGATGAACTGCGAAAATTCTCAAAACAGCTATATTCGTACAAAATATTACTTTTCTAGATAGCTGATTATCTCTAGAGTGTGTATAATCCTTTAAAAACCGCCTAAAGCCCTTAATTAACTCCAAATACCACAAAATTCGCGACAAGATTTTTTGGGCAACAACACTGATCTTATATCTCGATAAAATCGTCGCGTGCGGTCACATCAGCGTAGGACAAAAAGACTTCCCGTCTGATCAGTCATATTTAAGCCCGCTAGAGCCTTATTCAGTATTGCGGTCGGAGACGACGCGAGAACGGGAGGTACTGCACGTTTTCTTTTTCTCAAAGGTCACTTGAATCTTTTTTTCTCCCAACACGGGTGGTTGAGAGGAGGTTACGTGCGCTTTGTAATTTATCCAACTTGTTGGGACCATTACGTACACTTTTAATCCCAGCGCAGTAGTGCACTGTGCAATATTGGCAGCCTATACTGGATATTGATTTCTTGAAGGTTAGGAGGGGGTACTGCCTATTTGGGCGTGTACAGCTGTTATAAATGTATTTATTGCTAGGACTATACCTCAATATTAGACTGATGTGGTTTAAGATGGCTGCGCAGGGGAACCGGGTCAAGTTGATGGTTTTAGAGTGCTAATTGAACACATAAAGTGATGGGTATGAGAGATGACGCATATTCCAGTAACCCTCTGGCGCGTCTTTGACGATAGATTAGTTTCAGTTGCAGACAAACTCCCCGTAAACATTCCAATCCCCCACTAGCCTCATGCACTTTGGTGTCTGAGACATGCGCACCGTATCTCCATATAATGATGAGGCAACCAACCCCTTTGGCTATGAACGCCGATATATGGTACATGGTTGCGGAGCATATCAAAAATCCCTGGGACTTGATCCATGTGGCCATGACGTGTAGAGAGCTCTATGCGATTTACACTTCTGACCATGCTTGGCGGCACTTTAATGTCTATGGGCTGGAGCAAAACATACTCGAGCGGTTCGTAGCGGACAAGTCTCAAATGGTCATATTCGTATCTGCCGCAAACTTCACCCAGCAACTTGTTAATGCCATCAAATTCAGATGTCTGCCCAAAAGACTTGAGATGATTGATAAACAGCTATTATGGTGTATGCTCCGCCTGGTAGACATCAGACGTATTACCCTTCCCAATGATGTTAAGCTAGCACTCGAATTACTTGACCTATTCCCCTGCGCAGCTGTTGAATCTGTGGCGCGCGAGCTCTATGAAAATCGAGAGATGTATTTGCGGCTATTGGATCACAAGGACTTGCAATCCAGCGTTATGTATGAGCTTGAGAGGTTCGTGGATCGAAACGATAAAGAGCTCGTGCTTAAAATGATTCAAAGAAGCTACTCCTATGCCGGAACCGCTTCTCCAGAAATAATTGCCAGCGGTGAGTTTAGGGAGCTAGTTTCGCTCAACCCGATGCTGCTTCAGTTCGGCCCTGAGAATCTCAAGCATGACATTGAGTTTCTCGAATCGTGTGATTTCTCCACGTACCCCCAAGCTATAAAACATACAGCAAAGGATATTCAAGCAGACATTGAGCTTGTCTCAAAGCTGATTGGAGCGAAACCCAATGTGAAGTTCATTAAATATGTGTACAAGCTCTTTGGCGCAAGAAATACGGCCTACATCTACCGCAATATGGGGGCCCAAGTTGCCTCAGAACCTCGTAACTATTCCGTATTCAGAGAGCTCTGCCCATTTCTATACACCACCAAGGATGCTCTACTAGCTGCGCTACCTACAAGTAGGCACACGATTGAGATACCTCCTGATTTACGGAATGATCAGCAAGTGATCCTCGCCGCACTCTCTGGAGAGTATAACTATAAAGCCGAGTTACTTTTTGGAAACTTGTCTGAAGATACATTGCGCTCTCGGGAATTCAGGGAACTAGCGCGACGAGATTTTGATCTTTTCACCCGCGCGGGCTTTCTTCACAACGATGTCGAGTTTCTGGAATCAGTAGATGTTGAATTCTTACTCCTTCCGATATCACAATATTCAGGGCCCAAAGTTAAAGAGGATCCAGACCTTATAGTGCACTTGCTGAGCGAATCCATCGCCCATGCAAATAGACGCGGTGCGAACAGTGACTTTGAGTTCGAGGTTCTGGCAGCCCATCTCGACATCAGAAAAGCACTACTTGTTTGGTGCAAATATGGCATTAAACATAATCTGAGTCAAGCTCACTGTCTTATAACCTGCAGGCCTCTTAATTTTCAGCGACAAGTACACGGCGCCCCAAGGAATATCAAACGCAAATCCGCGGCTCTAGACTTCGAACCCCGTTTTTCACACTGCCATCTTTGTGATCTGCAGCAAATAGTCGACGAATGCCCCCAATGCTATAGGTACGCCCCAACCGACATCAAACGCAACATAGCGTTCCTGCACAGCGCAGTAAAGGGTGATGGGTTAATGCTTGAGTTTGCACCCTGGCACCTACGGCGTTGTAAAGCGATATGTGTAACTGCAATTCGCCAGAATGTGAAAGCAGCGCGATTTGTTAAAGCGACCCACAGAGCTCGGTACCTCGAGCTTGCTAAAGCATCGGGTCAGGAGGTGGACTAGAGTGATCATACATGGTCCACAGAACAGAGAGTTTGGAATCCAGATGACTTATTCACATAGCTACATATGCCAAATCCTGGGGTGGTGCTTACCTGTTTCCGAAAGATCTGGTAGTCGTCAAGCCCGATTATTCGGCGACGTCAAGCCCGATCAGCCCATTAAAGAAACCACACCAGGTACGTACATCACTTAACATTCCGCTAAGGAACATCTTTCATAAATGCGCCAAGCAAGTTAGGTGCGTAAGCTGTAGTACGCATGCAAGCCTGGGTGGCCACCAGGTTGGCCAAGCACAACATTGTGGTATTATTGCTGCGTTGGTGAATCGGTGGAGCTGGAATAGCGCTGAACCTCCAGCACGCATCGAGAGCACGAGACTGCCCTTGACACCAGCACCTGCTTTGACGATCCTGAGGCTCCCGCTATGGCTTGATGGACTGCAGTGGCTTCAGCAAACCAGCGAGTCCTGCTCTCTGAAGACCCTCTTTTACGGCGACATGGGCTCATCTTCGTAGCCCAATCGAATACTCTTCTCCGGGAACAGCCTCTTTGCAGTTCTCTTGACCCAGTTATCAAGCATTCTTGGGTTATTAGCAAAGGATTGCAGATCAAGAGACTCTCTGGCGGCCATGTGAAGGATCCCATCGCGTACATCTGCGCGGTGGTACGAGTCCATGAACTGGTACAGATGGCTGATATTGAATCCGTGGTGCATCGATAATTCATCGCCACGAGCGCGTTTTGGGTCAAGCTGTTTATGGATTGGCCCCTCCTCGTCGGCGCGGGATCGCTTTTGATATTGATTGTGCAGGGTCGCATAGTGGTCATTCATGTGGCGTGGATCGTAGCCATGCTCTGGAGAGGCCGTATTCTCATTATGCACGGGGATTTCCACAGTTTGCACGCGCGAGTAGCTGGGCTCTTGGCGGGTCTGCTCCAGGGGCCGCTCGCCACGGGCCCGTTTCGCGCGGTTGGTCTCTGGTTTGCCATTTTTGCGTTTGCGCTTTTCATTGGGATCATTGTGCTCACTATTGTGAGGCTTGTTTGTCAACAGCATTTGCGGCTTGCCTGCTGATGCTGGCTCGGATGTGCCAAGGACAAAATCAGCAATCGCCTGCTCGTACACAGGGGAGAACCCGCTCACCAGCATAGCCTTGATTTTTCTGAAAAACGTATTGGACACGCGTGGCGTTTTGAAGAACGCGCTCACCCCGGCGCAGAGGTCCCGCGAATGCTGGGTGCTGCCACACGTCCAGTGGATCCAGAACCGGTACAGGTCCCTCAGAAGCAGAACTTTTTCCTTGATCCTGCCCGCCAAAACGCGCGGCGCAATCACATCCAGCCCGAAAAACACCGGCACCTCGCGCTGCAGCCGCGAGGCCGCGTTACTCCACCCAGCAAACGGGAGCTGCGGGAGGCTGTACCCGCGCAGGTTATCGCACTCGGCCTTTTCCAAGTTCACAATCTCTATCGCGCGCCTGATCATGTGGGGGTTGGCATCCCACGCAATGGTGAACCCGCGCGACGGCGATTGAACATCTATACGCTGTATCTTTAGTCTTTTGAGCGTCAGCCCGTCTTCGGTAGGCGAAGAGTACTCCGTGAGGGGAGTATAAGTTGGAGACGACATGGGATTGAGGAAGGTAAAGAGGAGAACAAGGCGCCCGGTGCCTAGTGCATGCGCCGGGTACAAAATGTGACCTGGCAGTGTAGGAGCGGGCGTAATTGATGGATAGCTAGAGTGGATAGCGGCGGATGGATAGGAGTGGATATAGCATTTATGGATAGCTAGAGTGGATATAGTCAACGCAGGAGGCTCTCGAGTCTCGTTTGTGGTGGTTGCGACGCGTGTCTATTGATGGACTGATATGGGTGCCTTATTTCTAAATTCACACCCTTTGGGTGTTTAAAATCATAAATCATACTGAATAAATAAATATAGCGAAGTGTACGCTGGTTTGGTGCAGAAAGGAGGGGATTAGCCTGGACTCGTGCTGGGGGCTCAGGCTGGGAGCCGGCTGTGCATCTGGGAGCCGGCTGTGCATCTGGGAGCACGGCTGGATATCTGGAACCTCTTTTAGACCTCACCCCTCCAGAATTGCCACGCCCACTCTGAGCTACCCCCTCTCTAACTGCTCCCTTATAAAACAGATAAACGGAATCATAATGTACGCGCTCAGCGCGATCATTCCATACACCAGGGTCTGTAATCGCGGGGAAGCAGTACTTATTATACTCAAATCGTTGCTCAATCCGGTCATGACAATACTGAAATCATCCTTGAGCTCATTACTCGCGTACTCGAGCGCGCCGGGGAACACCTGGACCGCGAGCCGCACGGTTTGGGGGTCGTTGCGGAGCCGTTCGCTGGCATGCCGCAGACACCATCCGCGCCGGCTCACTGCCTCGATCACGAGCGCTTTATTGTCGCGCAGTTGTGGCGAGGCGTGCTCAAGGGCCCACGGTTCGCTGCAGATAGCAGTGTACACCACATCGATGTCGTTGCGGAGCTCATCGCTAACGAGCGACAAAACGGTGCCGTGGTTGCGCACTGCTCGCAAGACAATCTCCTTATCTGAGCGAAAGTAGTCTGCGGCAAACTGGATGGCCGGTCCGTAATTACGCACCGCGGCCAGGACGAGTTTCCGGTCGGCGCGCAGCTGCACAAACTCGAGCGCGCGGCCTGTATGACGCAAAACTTCCAGGCAGAAATTGCGGTCGCACCGCAGCTCTTCGCTCGCATAGCAAAACGCAAAGCCGTGGGCGCGAACCGCCTGGCGGACGATTTCCTTGTTGTTACGCAGCCGAGCCGACGCGTGGCAAAGTGCAACGCTGGTATTTTGCACGGCGCGCATCACAAGGCGATAATTGTCGCGAAGCTCCAGCGGTATGAAGCAGAGAGCGTACCCGTACGTCTGGAGCGTGATGTCGATTATCTGGAAGTCAGAGTGCCACGAGGGCACAAATTCAAGCGTGGAGCCGTCAATGGCGCACATTGCCAGTACCAGATCGCCATTGTGCGGGTAATGCGCCGCGAGATCGCGCAGGAAATAGCGGACCCGGAGCTTGTGGTTCTCGGCAAGAATCGGCAGACTGCGGCCCCAGAGCGCCCTGAGCTTGTGGCGCTCGTCACAGGGCATCTGGCCAAGCCGGCTCAAGAAATGCTGGTGCAGCTGGCCCTTTTTCTGATACAGACTCGGCGTCACCTGCTGCCAGAGCTGGTCGCGGGTGAATGAGAGGTACGCCGACCGCGAGATCTGGCTCAGGCGGATATATGCAAACGGATCGGGTGGAATGTGCTGTGCAACCTCATTCCAAACATCAAACGGAACCATTTGGACGTGAAAAGTCAACGAGGCTCAGCTGATCAACGATCCAGGGGACCAAGGGGGGCCTCAATGCAGGGGCCACGGGCCAGGGGAAGGCAATTGTATAAAAGGACCGCTTTTTGATATTTGAGGGCGGTTTTTAGGTTTAGAAGAGTTGAGATATCGGTATGAGAGTGGTTGGCGATCAAAAAGTACTGAGGAGGTGCTATCTGTCCTCCCTAGGCCCACTTTTTTGGCACCTTTCTGGCACCTTTTTGGCACCATTTTTGTATTTTATGGAGATTTCATAGCTTCTGAGTGATTTTGTAGCTTCCAGGAGTTGAGATATCGGTGAGAGTGACTGGCGATCGAAAAGCAGAGAATTGCTATCTGTCCCCCTTGCGATGCCCTCGCCCTAGCTGCCCACCTTTTTGGACCAAGCAGGTTATTGGCAAACAGATAGGAGTTGATACGTTCAATGAATTTATCGCTAGCGCAGGCAATAACTAAATAAAAATGTAGAGTGCTTTCAGCCTGAGAGGACTCATAGCCCTGCTCTGCTGCCCAGTCTAACTGTCCCCCACACCTAACACCCCCAACACCCCCAACACCACCCCATAGTCTAACTGTCCTCCATACCTTACACCCCCAGCACTACCCCATAGTCTAACTGTCCCCCATACCCAACACCCCCAACACTACCCCATAGTCTGACTTGTTGGAAGGTAGACTAAGCAGTACAACAATGATCTACGGAACCGGTATTGGAATCAGATAATTTTATTACATATTCCACTAGCTACATATACCAGGTCCTGGAAAGAACCCTAATCTGATTCCAATACCGGTTCCGTAGATCATTGTTGTACTGCTTAGTCTACCTTCCAACATAACTGTCCTCACCTAACACCCCGCAACACCCCGGATCTTTCCCCAGGCTATATAAAAATAATTTCATTCCCATTGATTCCACCCCATGAGCGAAAATTTCACGTGTAATACCTGTGGATTGGCTTTCCAGGAAGCCGATTTCCAAAGAGACCACATGAAAACAGAATGGCACCGTTATAACCTCAAGCGTCGGGTCGCAGGGCTGCCCCCTATCCCCAGTGAAGTGTTTGCCGATAAACTCTTGACGCAGGGCAATGAGCAACCGGTGCCCACCAAGCAGAAGCAAGTCACCAAGAAGGAGCTCAAGCGCCAGGAGAAGGAGAGGAGACGGCTCGCAAACTCCTCCCGTGCCTCTTCACTCACCTCGGCCATCTCGGAGTTCTCGCTGGGAGAGCCTGCTCAAGAAGCCTATACCTCAGATGCTGGATCCGAGGTTAGCGACGAGGAAGAGGCTGCGATTCAGCAGAAGCTCAAGAACCGGGTTGAGTTCAAGCCCAATGTGTGCTTCATGGACGGCCACGAGTCGCAGAGCACAGAGGAAAACGTCGAGTACCTCGAGCGCAAGTATGGCCTCGTGCTGCCCGAACCCCGGTACATTAGCGACCTCGACGGCTTGGTAGGCTACATTAACGAGAAGGTGGGTCTTGGAAACTGCTGCTTGTATTGCTCGTTTATGGGCCGCAGCCTTGAATCGGCTAGAGCCCACATGACTTCCAAGCAGCACTGCAAGATCCCATACGACACTGAAGCGCACAAGGACGAGCTCCAAGACTACTACGATTTCAGCGGCTCGTACGCCGACAATGACGATGGCTGGGAAGATGACGAGGACGCAGAGGAGAGCGGAGTCGTTGTCCGCGAGGACGACCTCGACCAGCCCCTCTACACAAACGGCTATGAGCTCGAAGTGGCCCCCGGTAAGGTCGCCGGCCATCGTGACCTCATGATGTACTACAAACAACGCCACTCTTTCAAACCAAAGGAGAGCGAAGGCCGCAAAGCAGTCAAGATGATTGATTTGAGAAGCCCTGGCGTGACCGAGAAACAGGCACAGAAATTGGTCAAGCAGGACTGGAAGGAGACAAAGAGAGCCGAGTACTCGAAATTGAAGCATGATAAACACATTAATTTCCAGAAGCATTTCCGGGACCCCCTGTTGCAGTGAGTCTTGAGCGTAGCAAGGGGTTCAGCGACTGTGTTGAGGAGCTCAATGACGGTACAATGAAGAGTGCAGAATCTAAAACTGATTTTTTGCACTTTGTCGGCAGCTTCAAGGTAAGTTTATCGCCCCGATGCTACATGTACCCAACCATTCGATCCACATGTTTCTTCTGCTCACCCCTCTACACTTTGACTTTATTGATTTTTATTTTGGCATATATTTATATAGCATAGCATTATATGGTAGTGCGGCTCTGACTTGGCTGGGATTTTTTAGGCAGTCAAAGAACAAATCAACCACAGCCAGGGCCAGAGCCAGCCAGAGCCAGGGCCAGAGTCAGCCGGTGCCAGTGCCAGTGCCAGAACCAGCCAAAGCCACTCCTAGAACCTGGCGGAGCATCATATCTAGCCGTCTATCACTCCATCCTCCCTATCGTCTATCAAATAGATTTTAAATTATGTACTAAAAGCTTAGGAGCATATTAGCGGTTCTTGACGAAACCAATATCGGCAGCCTTCTCACGGAAGCACTGACGGGACATGTTGATGCCGTACTTGCGGACAACGGCGTTGCGGGAGCCGGTAATGCGGCACTGACGAGAGCCCTTACCGTAGCGACGGGGGTGACTGAACCAAACGTTCTCGTGGGACATATTGAATGATACGGACGTGTGGTGCCGCTGTGTTAGCGTGAGTGGGTGTTAGGGTTGAGCCCTTAATTTTTCAGCGCATGCTGACAAATGATGGTTGGAAGTTTAACACCCTTTTAACCACCCTTGGGAATTATCACCAAAAAAAAAATCCAGATATCAGAGATCCCTTCACTTGAAAAAAATTACGTGATGGCAAATCATCGATCAAGTTTGAAGAAAAAGCATAAAGCATTCAAGTCCCGCCACGCCACAAAGGGACAAATTCGTAACCAAAATAAGGGCCGAATTGAGAAATCTTCGGGCCCTGGCCAAAAACACGAACTTTCCAAACTCGAGAGAAAGAACCAGGCCGGTCAACTGATGGTCCAAAAACGACGTGAACAGGAGCAAAAGGTTAAAATATTCAATGGCAAAAATGGGTGTCCTCGTAATGTCTGCGTCATCCCTCTTACAGACGATATTGATTCTCACAAAGTAGTCTCTCAGTTCCAAGAGTCCCTGCAGGGCGTTGTGAACGATGCAGTTCCTGGAACCATGTTCATTCCTCGATTTAAACAAAACCTCCGCTTCTTTGTGCCTCAATTCGCAAACTTTTTCGAACTTTTGGATACTGCCAGAGCCGCAGATTTTATCATTTTTGTCCTCTCGGCCACAAACGAAATTGAAGACTATGGCGAGAAAATCATCCGCTGCGTATCTTCTCAAGGCTGTACCACTGCGCTAGGTGCTATTTGGGGGCTCGAGAATGCCGATAAGAAGGCCAGGGCCTCGCTCACTGAGTGGTTTGGCCATTTCTTTGCTGAATCGCGCCTATTTGACTTGAACTCGGAGCTTGCCACTTGCGCTAACCAGATTTGCTCAAAGCATCCCTCTGGAATCAACTGGCGCGATGAGAGGCCTTATATTGTTGCTGAGAAAATGGACGTCCAGCCTGAGGGCATCGTGATCGATGGCTTTGTACGCGGCGCCAAGCTCAGCCCCAACCAGCTTGTTCACTTGCCTGGTGTAGGTGACTGCTCAATTTCGCAGCTGATTGCTCACGAGACGCTTGTTGCCGATGCGCCTGAGCCTCTCGACCCGCTGGCTGAGGATGCAATTGAAATGACTAGCTATGATCCGGACGAGGTCACTGCTAACGCTGGTGTACGCATTGAGGGCCATGAGTACGTGACCGAAATTATAGATGCTGAAGAGGATACTATCAAGACCATTCAAAACGTCCCCAAAGGAATGTCCGACTATCAGGCCAGCTGGCTCATTGAGGGCGAGGACTATGGCCTCGATGAGGAAGTAGACCCCGAGGAAGAGGCCGATATGCTTGATGATGAAGAAGGCGAGCTTGTTGAGGAGCCTGAAAATGAGGGCATGGCCCAAGAGCCCGAAGAGGAGATGGAAATTGATGAGGAACAGCATGCGCAAGAGATCCAGGAATATCGCGACGAGCGCAGCTCGCGTGAGGATCTAGAGTTTCCCGACGAAGTCGAATTCGATCCCTCAATTAGCCTTAAAGACCGCCTTTGCAGGTACCGCGGTGTCCGCGATTTGCGCACTGTCGACTGGGACGCCAACGAGCTAGACGAGAAAACTCCCGCCGAATGGAGCAGGCTGGCACGACCCGGAAACCTGTTTGCCACCAAGAACCGCCTTGCTAAAATCGAGTACGAGGGCGCCGCCGTCGGTACACATGTACGCGTTTATCTGCCGGTAACTGACGCCATGAAGCAGCACGAGAACCAGATCAAAAAGCTGGTGGAAAGCGTTGTTAATGGTGCCGCAGTGGCTGTGTATGGACTTATGCCGTTTGAGAATAAACTCAGCGTCGTTAACATGAGCATTACGCCCGATAGCGAATTTGATGAGAGCCTCAAGTGCAAGGATCCCATCATCGTGCAGTATGGTCCTCGCCGCATGCAAATCAATCCTATTTATAGCACACCAGGTGCCAATAATGACAATGATGTCTACAAAATGTTTAGATACCTGCATCCTGGCCATCCAGCTACCGTCTCAGCCATCCTGCCAGTGCTTTTGAGCCATGCACCGGTCGTGTACTACACTCTTGGTAGTGAGCCTCGTCTTGTGGGTATTGGTAATGTTATGGATAGCAACACCAACCGCGTAGTGGTTAAGACCGCCATCATCACGGGCCATCCCATGAAGATCAATAAAAAGATCGTGTCGATCCGGTACATGTTCTTCAACTCAGCAGATGTGCAGTGGTTTAAAAGTGTACCCCTGTTCACCAAATGGGGCTGCAGCGGGTTCATCAAGGAAAGTCTCGGCACTCACGGGTTCTTCAAAGCAACATTTGACCGCAAGATCAACTCACAGGATACCGTGGCTATGGCGCTTTACAAACGCGTTTGGCCCAAGGTGGGTGTTTTAGCTGAGCATTGAGCCTCAAGAGCAGATTGAGCGTCAAGAGCAGAGACGGCTGCTTGCTCAAGTGAGTAAAGGACACGGTATAGGGCGTGGCATATACTGTGCGCGCTTCTCTGTGTGTCTACGCGTAGGCGAGTAGCCTCTTGTTTTTCTTTTTGCGCAATTTTCAAGCTATGCGTGAGTTGATCACAACGCAACACAGCGCAACCCCTGACTGTGTTGTCGTTCGTCACCCATCTCTCTATTTGGCACTGTGATGCCATTAAATCAGCACAAGTACTTTAATTAATGTCTAAGACGTGGTTATTTATCTATTATTTGCCTAAATATCAAGATTGAGGCTCGACTATGGTCCAAATTATTTCGTCCGAAATTATAATGTGTTTGCGCTGTGTCAATGGCATGCAAGCAAAGAAAGCCCATGACACTTTTGAGCATATAAAAATTGGATCTCCCATATCCAGTATCTGGTATTCTTTTGGTCCCACTAGTTGCTATTGTACTGGGATTGCCCATCTTGATGCTCGCCCCAAACAACACCGTCTTGCACAACCACCAGCTTATATAGTAATCCAAAAGTTTTTGCTATACTTTTTAGTTTTGAAAATGTGCAAACACATGCCTCAGCATTGCTCAGGAGGCCCATAACGAATCGCTTCTCCTTCTTTATTCAGGATGAGCATGCATGACCTGTATAAATGAGGCAGCAACAGTATTTAATAAAGACAAAACATTCCTCCAAATAGTCTCAGACGTATGCGAAGAGCGCATTCTCCAGGCGTGAGCTCTAAGATAAGGTATCAATTTACCCCCCAGCTTCACAGCAGTAAGCTCAGCCTAGCCTTCCTAAGCCTTCCAAAGAAAATATGTACGCTATGTAGGCAGAATCACAAAGCTTCAGGGTAAAATGTATTACCTTTAAAGTTCTACGTCTAGTTAATCTCCTTAGCCCACGAGTCATCTCTCTAGTCATGGACGTCCAGCTGATCTTGGCAGAAGATCTACATATAGAGCGCCTGTCAATTATTCTCGGGCGTAATTTCTGTATTACCTTGAGTATCGCAGGTGCGCCGTTGAGGTACCGCCCAACCTGTACATGCATGATGTGGTCGTTAAGTGCATAAGAATCAGTACGCCCGAGTGGGGTGCTTTTGACGATTTAGGTATGAACCTGGGCTACCAATTGCTAGACCAGCCACCAAGCGGCACAGGAAGCCAAGGACCCAATAGTTTGCTCGGGAAGCCCGGGCTTTACTCGTCACTAGGGTGCGTACCCATTCCCTGCAAGGCACTGCACGAACCACTGCACGAAAGCATGCTTCACCCACATTGTTGCGTAAATTGAACCACCCTGGGAGAAAGCTCCGGCAGCCATAAATAGTGAATAAAAGATGTGGGATACCATACCGTACTTTCGAGAAAGTAGTTTGAAACTTTGTCCCCTCACTTTGGTCAACGCCAGCTTGGTCTCGGGTACCCAGATGCCGTTGGTGGCCGATCGCCGACAAATTTTATATCTCTTCGGGTGTGCATATATGCACATGTCTCGCTTAAATGCACAGATGTTCACGTGACTGATGCCGTGCGGCAAAATTGATCAAAGGCTGAAAATCAAGGCCAACCCCCTACCTTTCGAGGTTTTCTTGTCCAACTCTCGATCGACATATGCCGCAAGATGGTGAAGATAATGATAGCTTGAGGGCCTGGAGCGCCAAGAACTCCCTGTTCAGCGGAAATAGCGGCAACACCACCTCCACTGCTGCGACCGAGTACTCGCAATCGTCTCAAAAACTACAGGTGGTGCCTGAACTCGAGTCTAATGATGGAAGCGTGCCTCTAGCAGTCCCCGTAAGAGCTCGCGGGTCTCCAATGCCTCGAGATGATGCGATACCATTTGCTCAAACAGTTTCCCAGTCAGTGAGCGCACCTCGTAGAGCACAAGTCCAGAGATCCAATTCACCGGCATACCAAAGAACAGCCTCACAAGCACAGCACCAGCAGATACGCTCTCCACCATCCCCACTGCCATCACACCCCGCTATGTCTAGCACAGCTACAGGAGGCTCCACTGACCCTGCAAGGCCACCTGTTGTTAAAAGACGCTCTGCAAGCTCATTATTTGGCGACCCCAACATGAAAGTCCCCGTAGTGCCGCAAACCAAATCCCAGCAGGTTGTGCCCCATACGACCCACGAGGTACTTGAGGAAACGGCCGAGGCAATCACACGCCTCTTTGAGTCGGTATTAGCGGACCCCTGGCCCAGTCTACTGGTAACACGCGCAGCTACCACTGCTCAGCGCATCGAAGACTGCGCACGCCGGGTAGAGCCCCACCAGGTGGTCGGTGGCGACTGTCAACCGCTCGCGCAAATTATTCGTGCAGGTATGGGATTTCAAGACGTTTTACTCCGCTCTTCCTCTTATCGCAGCTCACGCCAGAGCCTCGCAAATGCCATGGAGATGCTAGGCGTAGCGCTGGGCCTCGTTGAGCATGATCAGGATGCCGCGGTGCTCTTGACGCGTAATTTTGCGCTTTGTGATGATGCCGTGAATGCTGCACTGTGCGACCGCCTGCTAAACGAGCTCGGAGCGTCCCAAATCTTTGAGCAGGAGGGTTCTTATATTGCTCCCGTCTTCCGCGGCCTTTCCCCCAAATTCGGAGTTTCAACTCTATGTATTGGTATTCCCTTTGTCAACGAGACGCACTGGCAACAAGTTATGGCTCTGTCGCGGACCTGTCCCGAAATTCATTTTTATGTGCGTGGCGATTGCATTTTGCCGGCGCAACAGCAGCAACAGCAGCAGCAGCAAAAACCAAGGGTTTTACCGCCATTTAGAACCCCAAGTAATCCCTCTCAGCCTCCCATGAGTATCAGTTTGGCGCCCTCGAAAAACCAAACGTCGGGTACGCTAGGTGGGTACATTCATCCCGTGATAGACGCATCAAACTCGGCATTCTCGCAGTTTAGGGACTCTACGTTTGCATTGACCTGTGGCCATGTGTGTCTAGCAGACGACGATCCTCAAGAAAATATCGATAAACCCGTTTTGACTCCGAGCCCCGTGCTGGTGTCGATTTTCCGCAAAGCTCTGCAGGCCGAGTGCAAGCGCTATTCTCCTGATTCAATGGAGGGGGAAGTGTACAATCAAGCCATGCAAAATCTGGAGCAGAACCCGCCGCGGTCGCTGGGATCCCTGGTATGGGGCGAGCGCGACCTGGTGACCACCAAGCTGGGTCAATCCATGAGCGATGTGGCAATTATATGCTGTGACCCGCAACTTACGTGCCGCAATGATCTCGGCGACGATATTAATCTCACGCAGCATGACCTCGGCCTTACGTTTGAGCGAACTGTTACCCACGTTATCTCGCCGGAGCTATTGCCGGGTCTCGAGGTTTTCAAGTACGGGTCTACTACCCGATTCACCTCAGGTAGAGTATGTGCCTCAAAGATCATATATTGGGCCAACAACCGCCTCAAGTCAACCGAATTTGTTGTGCGTGGTGATACCCCCACATTTGCTTCCAGTGGCGATTCGGGCGCGTGGGTGCTGGCAAGAGGCGCTCATACTGGCCCCAATGGTCTTGGAGTCGCAGGCATGATTCACTCCTTTGATGGCGAGTTCAAGGAGTTTGGGCTGTTTACCCCGATGGAGTCCATCTTGGAGCGTTTAGAGCAGGTGACTACTGTGCCTTGGGCGGTAGTGGGGGTGAGCCCAAACTAGATGCAAAAAAGATGCACTTGACCCACACCTCAATGCTAGCCCCAGTGATCCTGCCCCAGTGATCCTAGCCTGCCCACGCCAACTACGTACATTTTCCTCTCATTGACACTAATTCTTATTTATATAAATGCTTGTCGTATTATCTACGCTTATAAGTGACGGTTTTTGCGGCATTTTTGGCGGTACGCTGGTTCGCACCTCTAGGGCCAGAGCCGCCCCTACCGCCTCTGCGGCTCTTGCGGTCTTGGGTCACCGGCTGCTTCATGACCTGAGAGGCATTTGCAAAGTCGAATGCTTCCACATCTTCCTGGGGTTGCTGCTTTTTCTTTGTCTTTTTGGGTTTTGCTTCGAAATCGTCCAGAGACTCAACCACTTGAATCCGGCGCTTTTTGGAAGCGCTGGGATCTAAAGTCGTAGGTTCAGGTTCAGGTTCAGGGGTCTCTCCGGCCTCTTCTATTTCCTCCTCCTCCTCATCACTCGCCTCTTCAGGCTCTTCTCTTTGCGGTTCTTGTTGCTTGGCCCTCAGCCCAAGGTTCGGGACAATCTCAAGACTGATCGCCGCGACTCCTGGTTGCTCTTGAGGCTCGCGGGCTTGGAAAATAGTACCCTGTTGCCTTTGATTCTTGGCACGGTCAAGCTCGGCAAAGTTGAACAACTCGCTGGGGTTGTAGCCGGCGCGGCCTCTACGAGTTACAAACTCGACTGGGCGCGGGGGCAAGGCGAGCGCTGCGGCGATGATCTCGGCCAGCTCATCTGCGCATTGACGCTGCAGGTGTGTACAGTTTGGCGAGCAGCCAGCAATTACCCCCTGTGCCGTGGTAGGCTTTGAGGCCAGCAGGGCCACAATCACCTGGTTGGACATGATATAGCGGGGCGACTCGTCGAGCTCACGCGCTTTAGCGTCCCTCCATTTGTATAGTGCCTCCAAAACATGATCATTGACATTGAGGCGGTGCTTGAGCGCCAGATTGGCCCACCCTGGTTCGTCCAAATTATACTCGGGCTTTTCGTACCTTTTGCCGGCAGTCTCGCGCGATTCGCTCAGTACTTGGTCAAGCTTTCCCTGTTTAATTAGTTGGTTGCGCATTTCCTGTGCAATATACAACAAGAAATGTGTATCAGCCCGCGCGTAATTCTGCATCTCTTCTGTGAGTGGCCGTTGGCGCCAGTCTGCCATTTGGAACTTTTTGTCTGCTTTGAATTGGCAATATGTTTCTAAGAGTGTTGCCAGAGAGTGGCGTGCGTGACCTAGCGCGCGAGACGCGTGATAGGTGTCAAACAAGCTCACAATATAGAGCCCCAGGTCGCGCTGGAGCCACAAAACGTCCATTCTGGCACCATGCAATACCTTCAGAATGCCTGGGTTGCAGAATACCTCATTTAATTCCTGCAAATCACTGTGCAGCTCGAGAGTGTCCACAATATAGTCGCAGCTGGAAGTGGAGATCTGCATCAAGCTCGTGAGTCCCAGGTACGTGCGATAATCGTGATGCTCCAGATCGACGGCGATTTGCGAGCACTGCTTCAATTTCTTGAGCATTCTTGTGAAGGATTTGCGGTCAGCAACGAACCGTAAAGTGCGATCCTGAATTCTGGCCGCATCTGGTTTCTCGAGCTCGGCGCTCTGCTCGTAAACAAAATCAGGGTACTTTGCCAGCTTGATCTCTTGTTCATATGGTTGCAAGTACCACACACCTTGGTGTTCGTCGTCTGCTGGTTGCTGCTCAAGGCTTTTATTGAGAGGAACCGAACCCCACGGTTTCTCGACAATAAGTGGTTTGAAGGGGCCGTAACTGGTATCAATAGCGGGATTGAACTTTTTCTGTGGTTTATTGATACTCTTGTCGTAAAATACAACAGATGGTGAATTTTCACGTCCAGACACTGGGCCTGAACCTGAACCGGAGCCGTTGCCAGAGTCAGCACCGCCCATTGCCTTTACAGCGTTTGTGCGATCTATTAGCGTATCCATGGCCGTTTGAATAGCCGGCCAGTTCTTCTTGACATCAGCAACCGATTCGAGCTCCAGTTTTCGGCCCCCAGATTTGTCCAAAATTTGATTTATGAGATCCAACATTTCAGAGCTCGCTTTTTGGCTTTTGGACTTGAAACCAGAGTCCATAGTTTTTTGAAATCCTACATCCTGGCTGTATAATGAAGAACTGCTGCGCACAATCGCAATCAGTTTTTTCAAAATTTCTGGATATCGTCTTTCCAGCGTCATGTCAGCAGAGCTTGGGTGGGTCGCCTATAAGCGAGGAGCTGGATCAGGACTCTTGGAGCCTCTGGACTTGGAGCCTCTGGACTCTTGAACCCTCTGGGCTCTTGGAGCCTCAGGACTCTTGGAGCTGCGTATGAGGTCTACATTGAATGGCGCACAGGAGCGCATGAGTCCTCGAGACTTGTATAAAATAATAAGGAAAACTCTTGAATACAAATATGCAATTAGAGTATCTCATTAATCGGGAAAGGGGCCAACGTCCTATAACACTGCCTCTTGCGGTTGTATCAGACTCGGAACCCTCTAAAGCTCTCGATACTAGAATTTTATTGCCCATTTGCCTACTACTTGAAATAAATATAAATTAGCTAGGACTAGTAGACGCACAAGTGCTAGAGGATTGTGAAGTCTCTGTGCCAACGGTCAGTCTTGTGAAAATCACGGGGCCCGGGCCCATGGGTAGAGGATGGTAGCTAGCAGCGCCGCTAAAGGCTACCGGGACGCGTCTAGTCGCAGAAGCTTGGTGACCAGAATTAGCGGGTGACGGGGCAGGAGAAGCAATTGCAAGAGCAAACAGCGCAAATAACATTTATCGGGATGCGGCCCCCTGACGGCTTTTATAACGCTTGCAGGGAGTCTCGCACGCGAGTGTGGGTCATGGTCTGAGGGCTAAGAACATGCGATGTTTGATCGCCATGGTGCCACTTTCTCGTTTTAGATGGGAATCTACTCACTATGAGGTCCTCAATAGTCTGTCCGGGCACAGGTCGCTGAAACACAATCTGGAAACTGTCTTGTGGGGAGACATGCGGGTCAAGCTAAATATCTGGCCAGGGCTGTGTTAGGAGTCAATGGGCTAAGCTGGCACGCCTCTGAAGTCGTCAAACTCTCCTGTATTTGATTTTTTGTGCATACACCGATCTCTCGGTTCACAAAACCAGCCGTCGGTTCTGAGAGCGCCCGCATCGAGGTTTCAGAATTCGCAAGGATGATCACATGGTTCAATTAATCAAGTTTCTAGAGCTCCTGTGTACTTCTCTCGTGGATTCATCGGTAACATTGTGTAGTCGGCTAAACACCCGATACATCTGAACAAGACCTCAGAAAGGGTTCAAAAACTGACCCACCAGAAAATACGTATGGATCTTATATTCTCAGCTTGCGAGTCTCTTGCAACAAGTGTGTCGCACACTTAGCAGGACCACGAACCCGGTAATGAACAGCGAACCGCCGCGTATCTTTCCAGAAGTTTCAAAGCAGCTATTTCTTTCAGATAATTGACTCTTTGATCTCACTCTTGAGAAACAAGTGGAGGCTGGAACCGAAGCTCTCCCACAAGATCGAGATCCCTGGCTTTTAATGCAGTGACGAAATTCTGATACTACTGTATTCCACGCGTTGGCAACAAATTCAACAACATTGCGGAGCTAAAAGTACTACGTTTCCCGCTCTAGAAGCAGTAAAAAGGTCCTCAAATGTTCCCTATTGAGCAAAGTTACCAATCATAGCGAGTGTGGTAATTCTATATATTGCCGCGAAAGACGATAAAATCATGTACCCGAGTACTTGCGAGACTGTACATATATTGTGTGCTGGGTTTTCATCCTATGTGCATAGTTTCCGTATCGAATTACTAGATGCTACCGTATCGAACAGTGTCAGTTCTACAATACTACCCCAACCTTGATCTTGACCATCTAAAATTGTCTCGTGAAGAAGAGCACCATAAGCATACAACTAAACGGCTCCTTCAAGAGAATGTTCCAGCACTCTTGGCTCATTTAACACAAGCAATGGTGCGTGGTGGCCAATGGAAGCTCTTTCTAAAATGTGAGCTCTCGACACAGCTGATCTTATACCGATTGTAGGTGACTACAATATTCAACTGCACTATCAGATATCGCTATCTGATACCGCTAGGAATCACGGATAAGGACCCAGCCACAACCAATCTCAAGAATTGACCCAATTGCACATACTGAACTCATTCATTCGAACTAGTGTGGCAATTCAGTCTTATCATACTTCTCGCCTGAGCTTTCACAAAACGGGAATCGTCTGATTATTGTGAGATATATGACCTCGCTCTGTCTAGTGCATTAGCATGCATTGTATGAATGACCCGTTTGGCTTGATTTTACTGCATCCATCATATACACTTTTGTAAATCCGGTTTGACCCTAGATCTTAACCGCTTTCCCTCGAAATGGAAGAACTTTCTTCTCTCGTGTGCTGATAAGAGTTTCATATATTGGATTTGCTTAGTAATTGCATAAGTCAATTGCATATATGCATGCCGATCAACCCAAGCTTGCCAGGTCACGTTCCTTGCGGTTATTCCAACAATTGCTACTGAGGTATAAAGTAACGGGAAAGGTACGTGAACCATGAAACCACTACAAATGTTGTTTTCATCTAAAGGCACTCATCCCCGAGACCATTACTCGAGGAGGAGGCGACTTCCAAAGCAGTGTCTGGGCTTTAAGGCCTTGGGGATTTCGGGTCACTGATCTCCAGGTCTGAAGCCTTCCAATGGCTAGTTGCTAGGTACCGGGGGCTTAGGAACCCTCCAGTACCGGCACACGGCTGGGACGGGGAATCTTATCCTAGAGCGCACTTTAGAATAGGTATGCTAGAACGAGAGGCAGTATCTGAGGTACCTGCTCGCCGAAAGGTTTTCGGGTGTGAACTGCCTCGCTCTCTGGCTGAAGCTAACTCCTTGCACGGTGCGTGTACACTGCGTCTAATCTCGCTAAGAGACTAGAAGCAGTGTGTGGGTATCGGGCATAGTTGTATCTTCTGATTTCGGTACAATTTGGAGTTAGCAACGTGAAAATCTGTCAATTGACGGTGCTTGGTTACCAACTAACTTAGGATCAAAGCAAAAGAAAAGACCATCTTGTCCCTAAATGGGCACTAGTGGACTATTTGCTCTGTCCGAGATGGCAGAAAGAAAGTCCTATGGTCGGAATTATTTAACACTCTGCACAGCACTCGAAATTGGGGATTACAGTTGAAGAAATTTAACTACGGTCGCCTCTGAGGCCCGACATTAGCTCGGAAACTTGTTGCGAGTTTCCCTGTACCTCGGAGCCTCTTTTAAGCATAGTACGGCTGATAAGAATGTTGACATAGGAACATGAATCGCGAAATGCGCTTTTTTTTTCCTTTTTCCTTTTTCCTTTTTTCTTTTTTCTTTTTTCTTTATTTCTTTTTCAATTTACTTTTACTTCTACCTTTTTCGACTAAGAGGTCCACTTAGAGGACCGTGGCACACATGATGCTACTTGTATAGCTATCTAATCAATCCAAGGGATTTAAAAAGTAGCACCACTTACAATAAATAATCTTTCTTCGTGGTTGCGTATCCAGGTGATCAGCTTCCTGAGATCATGATTGAGGGACTCTTTAGGGGCCGCTTCGGCCACGCAGTATAGGTCGAACGTCGGTGTAAACCACCCCAGCACGACTCTGTCCTGCCATTTTGTGTGATAGATGGTAAGTTTGTTGCGCTGCGCGATCGCCTGGATCCGCTTGTAGTGCATCATCACCTGTTCCTGGTCCTCGAGTGGACACGACTGTACAAACTGGACGTTTCGTTTGGACTTGTAGAGAAAATGTGAGAGAATCCGCGTCTTGAGGGTCTTCAGGTTGATTCTTCCATCCTCGACCGACTTTGTGATGGGCAGAATCAGCTCGTTTGAATCAAGTTTCTCCACAATACTGTTTCCGGCTGTCTGGAGCTCAAAGAACGCGTTTCTGTCGGGAGATACCAGGACAATTGCCGTCTTGTCAGTCACGAATCGAATGTATGCATACAAGAACCCGTTTGAGTTGAATTTCGGAAAGCAAATGGGCATCCAATGCTCGCCCTCCTGGAACGCGTTGGTGTTGAAAAGCATGCTAAAGAGCAAGAACAGGTCTGGTGGGTGTAGCGAGTGTCTGCGCGGTCTAATAACGCTCACGAGTCTTTTCTCACTGATAACGAGCCCGTAGAGAAGCCCCGGGCTGCGGAAATCCATGAAAATGCTGTGAAGCTGCTGCCGCGCGTGCCTCTTGAGTGCCAGAGCCTCTATGGCCCCTAACCAGACTCCCGGGTTGTTCTGATCCATTTCCTTGCAAAGAGCATTGAGGAAAGTCTCTGTGCCTTCAAGCAATGGGCGCAGATCGCGGTTCGGACGCGACTCGAACGCCTTGATGAGCTGGGTCCTGGTGAGCGTTGAGAGTATCTGCGCATGCAAGAGATCGAGGTTTGCACGTAATTGGGGCTCGCTCTGGCCCTGACGATCAATAGCGACCAGGATCAAGGGGAAGTCGCAATTCACGACAAAAAGGGCCTCTTGAGCCCGAAAAGACCGCAGCGAGTTATCGAATACAGCAGCAATGGCCTGTAGAATCGCCCCATATTCTACCAAAACCGATTCGTCCCGGCATTGGGAGAAAACTGGCCTCCCGCTCGCACTCAAGATGAAATAGTTGGTGGGGTCAGAGAAGGGCTGAGAAGTATCTACACCATTATCAGATTGTTTAATCGATATATCGGGTACTTGGACCTCTGTTTGCATCAACTAGGGGCTCTCTTGAAGCAGAGCAGGGTTTCTGGCTTATCAAGACGTAGTGGGGTGTGTGGTGGGGCATGTGGGGGTGTGGGGGAGAAAGGTTCCAGCAAGCTATAAAAATAGGTTTATTGAGACTTTGAGTGCGAAAGCATGTATTGAGAGCTGACTCTGTCGCATCAATGCAGAAATTTTACCCAAATTTTAGGGCAACACTAGCTCAAAAGGCGGTGAAGCCATCTACAACCAAACACGCTGTAGAATTGGCTTGAGCGGTGCGGGTGTGCCCAAAAGTGCCCGTTGTGTACGTAATGGTCCCAACAAGTTGGAGAAATTACAAAGCGCACGTAACCTCCTCCCAACCACCCGTGCTGGGAGAAAAAAAAATTTAAGCGACCTTTAAGAAAGAAGAAAACGTGCAGTACCTTCCGTTCTCGCGTCGTCTCCGACCGCAATACTGATTAAGGCTCTAGCGGGCTTAAATATGACTGATCAGACGGGAAGTCTTTTTGTCCTACGCTGATGTGACCGCACGCGTCAATTTTCTTGAGATATAAACTGAAGTTTGTTGCCCAAAAATTTTTGTCGCGACCCACCACAGGGGGCCCACTTCCTAGCATTTGCTGACTAGGGTCCTTGGGACTTATATACAAAAATAATAAGGAAAAAAAAAAAAGGGTCGCCGACGACCTAACGATCTATCATCAGTCTGGTTCTCACGATACTAATTGTGTGGCGCTTGCAGAGACGCTCGCCATGGCACAGGCGTGGCTTAACGAGAGAAACCTACAGTTCGATACAGGCCCAAAGTGTCAACTAATGAACTTCAGGCATCCACACAAAACGGGTAAGGCTCAGCAGCTCCGATCTACCCTTCAGCTCCCTGATGGGCAGGTGAAAAGGCCAGACGACCTGGTCAAACTGCTAGGAGTCATATTGGACCCTGAATTGAAGTTCAAGGCGCACTCAGAACACGTCCTTAAGAATACTGGAATCGCCACAGCTATTGCCATGCAATATGCCAACAAGTACCGTGGCGGCACACCGAGCTCCCTCAGAACGCTATTCACTGGATGTGTACGCTCCATCCCCGAGTACGCTACCATCGTCTGGGGACCGAAGGTCAAGAAGGGCTTTTACAGCCAATTGCAACGGTACCAAAATCGACTAATGCGTGCAGCCCTCGATACTTCATCGCATACGCCCGTCCGAGTGCTATGCCGCGAGTTGCACCTTCCGCCTGCCCACTTGCGTACAGAGCAGGTAATTGCTAAAGCGTCATGGCGACTTTATGCTAAATTGAGCCACCTGAACCCTGTAATCAAGGAATTCGATTCAGGTCAGCGAAACCGACTGGGCACCATTTACCAGG